>LGRX02026605.1:0-15325 GCA_001247695.2 Cymbomonas tetramitiformis | reverse complement strand
CGCCGCTCAAGAGCCGCTGCCACTGCCTCGAGACACTTCGCCAGTCGCCGCTCAAGAGCTGCTGTCACTGCCTCGAGACACTTCGCCAGTCGCCGCTCAAGAGCTGCTGCCACTGCCTCGAGACACTTCGCCAGTCGCCGCTCAAGAGCTGCTGTCACTGCCTCGAGACACTTCGCCAGTCGCTGCTCAAGAGCTGCTGCTTCGAGCTTTGCGGCGCCACGCCATCAGGGTGAGTTTCAGTGAGCGTGCTGGATGGCAGATGGGCCAGGCAACCCGCACCGTCCGATGAATCCCAGGTGGCAGCGACAGGAAACGCCTCCGCCTCCTGCAGCGCGTTTTTGACTGCCCTGATCTTGTCCAGCCCGTCGGCGTTCAGTTGGAGGTCGATTGCATCCACAATCTTCTGCTGCACGGACACGTCAGCACCCTGCGGCAGAGAAGAGGGCGCAGCGGGATACAAGGGGGGCAGTGTCAGCAACGAGACCCAGCCAGTAACACCCAACCAGCAACACCCACCTGTCCTCGAAAGGGTCCCTTGACCGCCACCTGTGAAATAGTAATAATGACAACGAATAGAGTCTTTTCTATGGTCACACCAGCGAGGCATATGTGTTCCCTCGCTCCTGGGCCTGCTGCGCAAGTGATTCACAAAATCAAACGCGCGCAGACGGTCGCCAGGCCGCCCGCGCCCATGATTGCGCGCTCCAGCCAGGCAAGGCCGGCCACTACTGTAGCTACGCGGCTGGGAGTTTTATTTCACGCGATGGCATCGCACCGGCAAGCAGCAGGCGGGCGAGGGTCAGGGGGGGAGAGGGTGACAGCTCAGGGCCCCACTGGAAGAGCGGAGGCCGCATCCGCCACCATCGCGGCGGACTCGCGGGATCCAGGAATGATCTCCAGCAGTACCACCAGCAATGCGTAGGGCAGATCTCCTGCGAGGCGCATTGCCCGCCCCGCCACCTGGTTGATGTGGACCGCGCTGGTGCACCCGCTCAGCAGCACACAGCACTCCACGCAGGGCAGATCCACTCCCTCGCTCAGCATCCGCACGTTCACCAGCACTGCGCGCTCTCGCCGCTGGAAGCGCTCCAGCATCTCCTTCCTCTGATGCAGCTCCATGCTCTGCTCCATGCGTTCCACGCAGTACTCATGGCCGAACCCGCTGCGGCGCCGCTTCTCGAGCTCCACGCGCTCCATCAACACCCTGGCCTCCTCGTTGGTGCTGACGAACACAAGGGCATGGCGGATGCTCTTCTCCTTCAGGGCCTCGTGCACGGCGGCGATCCTAACGTCATGGCATTGCTCAGGCGTGGCAAGCAGCTGCATTGGTGCCACCGCGACCGCCATGTGCACGGGCTTGCACGCCCCGTGCTCCACCGCCTCCAGCGGTGTCACCCGGTGCAGCACCTCGCCATACAGCTCAAAATCGGACTGCCCAGCTCGCTCCGCATCCCTGCGCACACCGACCGGCCTCCGCCACACAGATGTGTCCACAGATAGATGGCAGCACAGTCAAATAATCGAGGTCGACCCTAGGGGGACTCCAAAATCGTGTTTCGAACGAAACATCTCTAAAGCACCTCTGCGCTGATGCGTCGATGGATCCCCGAAACACTCCGAGACCCCCTCAGCCCGACCCTACATGGCAATGCTACTGCCGCCACGCCTCACCGCCACGTCCCCATCCTGCAGATTCCAGACCACTCTATCCCGCAACTTGCCACCGTGCGCGGCATCGGCGCTCCGTGTCGCACCTCCATGTTCCGCACCCTCCCCTTCCCAAACCCTCCCATCCTCTCTTCCTTCTCCCCACTTGTGGCAGCACACCTGATATTTCGCGGAGTGGCGGTCATCGAGAGGCGGAACTCCGCGGGCATGTGTTTGTCGTACAAAGGGTCATTGAAGAGTCCCCCTTCTTGCGTTGTGTGGTGCGCCTCGTCCAGTACCATCAAGTCGAATTGGAAGTCCTGTGCGCGTCACCGGGGCAAGCCACCCGTCGGCGCACTCAGGGAGCACACGTGGCACACGCTTCACGGCAAAACGTGGCCCCCCAGGATCGACAAGTCCTGCTAATTCATGTTTCGCAAGCAAATCGCTTGAATCGCGATGTGCCACGTGGCCATCGAACTGCAGCTTCGAAGAAGGCGCGCTGCCCACTGCGCACCTCGCCCCCAGCCTGCAGCCGCGCAATCGCCTCCGTCACCTTCTTGCTGGACTGATACATGCACAACACCACCTGCGTGGCAAGCTGCCCATGCCCCATCAGCGAACCCCCGTAGCCCCAGTTCGTACTGTCCGTTCCCGCAACCATATTCGTACGGCGCACTGCCCACACTGCCCCCTGGGCACGGCGAGAGTGCGGGAAGAACGCAGCAGGGGTGGGGCGGTGCCTTGAGGGAGGGCCCGGTGGAGGGCTTCTGCAGAAAGCTCTCGATGTCCGGCGCGCTATTGAAGCATGCCGGGTCACCGGAAACCTCCACCAGCTCCAGGTCTTCACTCCACACCGAGTGTGTCCTCCATGCCACCTGCGCTTGCCGCAGAAGGTGCTGCCGACAACCCCTCCCCCTTCCGCAGAAAGCCCCCCTTTCTGTATGTTCTATTAGCAACAGTATCCCACGTTCTATCGGTACTCGGAGAGGTGCTGCTGTGGCTGGAGCACTGATGCGGCCGCCCATGCACGAGGTATACCTGGTACGGCAACAGCACCAGTGCCGTCACCGCAGCGCTCGGCACCGCCGCCAGCTGGCGCCTGATGAGCTCATCGAACACCAGCACCGACACGAAAGTCTTTCCCCAACCGGGCGGCGCGATGAGCTGCCCGCGCCTGCCCCCCGCAGCGATCTCGGACATCACATCGTCTACGGCGTCCAGCTGGTCGCTCCTCGCTTTCCTGCCGCTTGCCTCTGCCCCGAGAGCCGCCGTGCCGATCCTTGCGCGCTGTACCGAGGGCCCCCCGTTGGCACGGCGTAAGCCTCCACTGGCACGGCATCCCGCGCCCCGCAGCCCACGTCGAGCCGCCTTCGCCCCAGGCAGCCTTCTTCTGGCAGCTCCCCTCTCGAATGTGAGCGCAGTTTCGCCTCCTGCAACCGCGTCCTCGCTCTCCACCCTTATGACATGTGCCGATTCCTAGACGCCGACGCCCCAACTCTACCTCCCAGAGTATCCCTGCTGCGGGAGTGGGGTAGACCCGTCATACGGTCTCCTCAAACATATGGAACGGATGCGAGCATGGCGGTGCTCCTGAGTCTCCTCCTTCCCCTCGTTTCCCTGTCTACCATTTCACAGGAGCCCATAATCGGGTGTCCTCTCGCCCGTGCTCTCCCCCCAGCCCCTGCGACTTCATCAAAGCGCACTACCAGGTGTATCCCCCACTTCCCCTCTCCACCTAGCTAGGAACATCAGATGGTGGCCAACTATTTTGCGACCTCCAGTACCTCAGGTGCGGGCAGGATCGCCAGGTCCACCCTGGACGAGGAGGCCCGCGAACCCAAGAGGAACCCCGAGCGCGGAGCCCCCACGACAGTCCGCGCGGAGCGTGGGCGTGGGCGCGTGCCTGGGGAAGAAAGTGCGTGACGTGCCGGCCTAGTAAGCGACCATCGACTGGCGTCCCGAAGCGGGCGCTGCGCAGTTGCAAGCGGCTGCCTCGCGGGGAGCATCGCGAACCTGTCCAAAAGGACACCCACAACGTCGATTGCCTTTCAGGACGGCGTACCTACTGCCCTACGTCATAGATGATGTCAGCCCTACCGAGGATGATGAGCACTTGCGCGTGCACCAGCTGCTTGAGTTATCATCTCTGGCAAGCGCCCCTCTCCTTCTAGGTGCCCCTAATCTCCTTCCAGGTGCCCCTTCCACCTTCCAGGTGCCCCTATCTCCTTACAGGTGCCCTCATCTCCTTCCAGGTGCCCTTAATCTCCTTCCAGGTGCCCCTTATCTCCTTCCAGGTGCCCCTATCTCCTTCCAGGTGCCCCCATCTCCTTCCAGGTGCCCCTCTCTTCGGTCGCACCTGCCCTTTTGACCTACTGCTGCTTCCGATCCGCGTGGCAGGGACTCGCCCGTTGCCCTCGCGCCAACCGAAGTGCCCCTCCAAAGGTAGGGAGCGTGCGAGCTGCGAGTAACTCCCCACACCTGCGCTCGACCTGCACGAGTGCAGCTCAGTCAAGCAAACCTTAGTGTTCTGGGAGCACTATGCCCACTTCAAAACTGTACTGTATGTCCGTCACGTTCGCTCTGTCCGCGACGCGAAGACAGTATCGTTTACGATTGCAGTCGGATAGTGCATGCAGGTGAGCCTCTCGTCTGCTCTTACCTCTGCTCCTTATGATTTGGAACCGGGCCAAATTACCTTACCTTACTTACTTACTTAAGGGTAGGGTACAGTCAGTTTTGGTCTGATTTACCCTATTTAATGTAATAATTCGCTATTAAATGAGCATTTCGACCTAGGGGCCGTCACATAGTGCAAAATGACCGTGAACAAGCCTAGTTTCGGCAGAAATTCACGGTTGAGGGCATTTGAGTTCATATATCACCCTACTCTTGTTCCCAGAGTTTCTCCGAGCGCGGCCGCTGCGCGGCCTGCGACACGCGAGGATCGACGTTACACGAGTTGATCGAAGAGGCTCGGAGAAGCTTATGGACCCCACAAAGTTACAAACCCTAAATGTTTATTTTCGTCCATAAGCTCTGGGGACAAGAGTATATATCACCCCAATGTTGCGCTCACCGATGATGCAAACATCAGGAATCTGCTGTAAATTTCGAAATATCAGGGAAATTCATGGGGGTGAATTTCAAGCATAGAAGTCTTTTTTTTTTCAGGTAGGTCTCATCTACACGAGTTGAAAAGTGATTTCCACCCAACTAGAAAAAAGTGGTAAGGCCAATCTCAAGATATTCCTATTTTCGTACAGGGGGGGGGCTGAAAACAGCACCCCCTGACAAGAAGTGAGAAATATATATATATAAGGATATATATATATGTCGGGCGCTGAGGAGCGGAACAGTCTCGCAGGGGCAGGTGCTCTCGGATACTAAGATGATATAAAATACTTAGGTGAGTGTTTTATAGCACACCAATAACTGTGACAACGGACACTGGTGACATCTCAGGCTGAGGGGTGACAGACAGGAGGCCCACTGTGCCCCCCCCTTACAGTGGGGTGGGCAAGATTGGGCTTCCCGTGACACCACCTCACCCCGCGGGGTTGAGGTGTCACCAGGCAAGGAGGCAGGAGCACTGCAGGGTCTAGGAGCCAAACTGGCTCGAGCAATCCGGCATGTGCCATCCCAAGATGTCCAAAAGTCTGCTGCTAGGTGAATCTAAATAGCTCGGTTCCCTCGAGGGTCAATCACAAACCGTGCAGGCATGGAGAAGGGTCTTTGCCGAGCTGTGCTGATGTTACTAATCTTGCTTTGCCGCCGAGCGGGATGTCGATGCACCCTGGAACGGTGGGATCCACGGGACAGAGCGGAGAGCCGGCCAATCGGCGTCACCGTCGTCCACGGAGGTGTTGGGCATGGGCCCCGGCTCGTCACGATCGAGCAAAGGGCGGAAAGGGAATGCGGCCGGACCATCGTCGCCATCGCCGTCCACAGCCGCATGCTGCAGTGAAGGTGAACCGCGGCTCGCCGGGGGACCGGGGGCCGCGGCCGGAGGCACACCACCGGCGGGCTGAGCCCAGGCAGCGACCGTAGGGCGCTTCGGAGCCGTCGGAGCATCGGGTGGCGCCCTTGAAGGTGCAAATGACGCGGTGCATGCGTAGGGGCACACCCCCTCTGTGGCGAGATGTCCATCGGTGACGCCCCAAAAGCGGAAGCACGAGATGCAAGGGTAGCCGACCCCCTCCCACACCAAGTGGGGGACACGGGGGTTCTGGGCCGGCTTCCAATCTCCGACGGGCTTGACGATGGTGCCGCGCGTGCGTACGCGGAATTAAATGTAGCACCACCGGCTCCGTCCGCCCGTGCCTTGCCACCACCAGCGCCTGAAGATGGAGGAGTGGCTAGGCGGGAGAGATGCCCCTCGGTCTGCCACACCGTGGCAATGCGGAGGGCGAGGGTGGAGAACGTAAACCTGTGGCCAGCGGCGAGCTCACGTAGCACCACCAGATAAAGTGGGGACACGTGTGGGGAGCTCGCCGCTGACCGGCTGAGGACGTGCTGTAGATCTTGTACACGCCCAACGTCGTCATAGCCGGGATGAAGGCGGTGATGTTTGTCGCCCAGGACGCGGAGAACCGTGAGCTGCGGGGTGGGGTCGGCGGTCTCGTCAATCTTCGTGTCCCGCAGCTTCGTCCAGAAGCGGAAAGTGTCGGGGTCCGTGGAGGCCTCGACGTGGTAGCGTAGGCGCTGTAAGGCGCAACGTCCATCGCGTGGGTGGACTCGAGCGGACTCTTGGTACTAGAGAGCCAGAGCCGTACCGTTGAGGACGCCCTTGAGAATGATGAAGATGAGCTCGTTCAGGGACCAGTGGTACTCGAGGTACTCGTGCTCGAGGTCGAAGAGCTTGTCGTACTCGTAGTGGGAGATGGGGGACAGTACGTGGCGAAGATTACCAAGAAGGACGGCGAAGTCGGTCTCGGAGTCAGGGCCGTCGAACGTGTAACCCTTCTGCGGCTTGAAGCCATGGGAGCGGAGGACCTTCACGAGTTCTTCACCGTAAGTGAAGGCGTAGTCCATCCTCTCGGAGTACTCGTACTGCTGTGACGCTCGGACTGGGGTGGACTCCCAGACCGAGGCATCTCGATGAAAATCGGCGGAGGTGGCAGCCAGCGAGATGAATCCCACCGTTCATCACACTCTACCATGCACTTGGGCACCGGCAACCCATGCCGCAACATAATATCTTGCCTATATGCCATACCCTTGTTCTTTGAGGCCACACAGTTGAAGCCAGCATAGTGATACATCCCCCCTTGCCCATGTTGCTGAGTCTTCCCCCCCGGCAAAAACCCCCTTTAGTCCTTGTGAAAGGACTGGGATTTTTTCATCGAAAACCGCAGAAATACACCCCAAAAGCTTCGCATTAAAAAGTAACACTATACTCACTTTGTACTAGGGTACATCACGAGTCAGTACGAGAGACAGACGTGTCAGAATGGCGAGTGACAGAAACGATGATAGTCACCAACCGGAAATGATGACAATCACCAGCATGACCGAATGACAGAGGTGCCTGGCAGAATTGACAAAGGTGACCAACAGAAGTGACTGACTCAACTGTGACATTTGAATAATAGGATTCGATCAGTCGAACATAACTGGAGGGAATCGAGGAGGACCTCAGTTATACAGTCACATCAGCAGATATGTGAGTATTCAAATGAGAGACTTGGGAGGTGACAGTCAGAAACATTTAAGTACTGATGACAGATCCCAGCTGATTGGTTGTTGCAGTCAGCAAATGACTGAACACATGAAGTGGCATGGTAAGGACGAGTTACCTTAAGTAGAGAGCTGTGCAAGCTCTCGGGGCTGAGTTTAAATTTGTCGTACACTGCAGCCACCTCTGTGGCTGCTAGGCAACTTGACCAAAAGAGTAATTAAAAAGATCCGATTCCGATAATACCCCTGTACTGTCTGTACATCCTATGATCATGGCATCATATTACCTGTAAGTGTTTGCTTACACACCTGTGAGACTGGTTCAGTCCTTACACCCTGTTCAATCCCACTTTTCTCACTTGAGGCGTGTACTAATATATTTTTATATTGCTTTGACCCATAAATATGATGTGGAAACACACTTTGGGACCCATTGGCCACAAACGATGCCCAATATTGATTGTTGACTCTTAGTCCTTGTAAAAGGACTGTTAATTTGGATAGTAGCCGTCGGACATTCAGTGCAATCCGAATCTGAGTCGAGACCATAGTTGACCATATATATGGTGCGACCCGATATCCAAGGTTCGGTTCGCCACCATATATTTGAGATCCGGTATATGGTTCGGTACGTCGAAAAATACCATATATTAGACATATAATATATGGTACACCGAACCAGATATCTGCCGTATATTAATCACGGGGAGGCAGACGTTTGCCCCCCCCCGCATAAACTGGGGGTGACTGTCTCTTCCTGCGTCACCCCTCGCCCTGTGGTGCCACTTGCATCTCGCCTGTCCGTTTGTTCGCTTCGCTCGTGCGATAATAAAACACCTACGGTATTCCATTATCTCATCTTAGTATGTTGTGACTTCCGGGACCTCTGTTGTCCAGCTTCGTACGTTCGGTAGCCGCGATATATATATTTATATATCAATGTCTCACATATATATATATATATATATCACTGTTTCCATCAATTAAAACCATATATATGGTAGATATATGGTTTGCCGAACCGTATTTCTTCCATATTTCTACCATATTTCTGATGCTTGATGAATCAATTTGATGAATTGCCAGCCACTTATTCACTACGACGGCATCCACTCTCTCTGCGGATGAAGCGATCGCGAAATCGGTTAAAGAGGAGATGAGTAATCTTCGGACAATGTTCGCAGCCGCAGATTGTGAAGTGAAAGCGGTTTGGCTACAGAATAAGACGTAATTTCCAACAGTGGAGATATTTGCACGTCACATCGCTGGAATCCCAGGGTCACAAATAAGCGGAGGTAAATTTTGATACTGAAAATTCGGAGATATTTTCAGCAATCTTTTATCGAAATTATGAAAATGTTGTAAGGGTCAGCATCGGGGAGTCTATCGATGCGTATCGACTGGCCAACATATGTTCCCAATATCTAAGTTCCAAATAAGGTCGCATATGGGAGCGAGTTCTTGATTTTAAAATAATTCGGCATTCAACCACCCCCTCTCAAATGGCCTTCGTTGAAAGTGGGTATATCTACGTGGTGCATTACGCGCGGCTGTCATGGGATTGCGTGGCTCGATCTCCGCTTGTGAATTTTGACCTTGTGGGCCTCTTTCGTATACCACCCTCGAACTTCGATTGCATGGCATCCGCGTAGAGCTGGGTTGTGCGTGCGTGGAGAGTGCATGTTCGAGATGTATGCTTGAAATCGTCAAAAAGCGGTCATAATTTATACACCTGACTAGATTAGATCTTAGAAAAAGAATATCTGTAAATGATTTATTATTCTTTATCGCTGTGTCATCGGAATGAACAATCAACCTAGCATCGATTGAAAGTTGCACTCTCCGTGACATCAAGTCTGCACATCCATCACATGCCGATCAACAATGCACTGAAGTTATATATACGTTCGATCAGTCGTTTCGAAAATGATCGACGGCTTCTCTGCGCAGTGTATGTCCCAGAGATGACATATAGCATTCGTTTGACCAAGTTTCACGCGCAGCAGTCCTGATCACAGCCTACGATATACTTCTCTCCACAGCGGTTTCGGTGGCTGCTGAGGGATATTGGTCTGGCGAAAGTGGTTCTTCGCGTTTTGCCCATCATGCACCTTCAGGTTCATTTGCACTATCCTGTCTCTCTGCAGCACTCTGATGCCAGTGGATAAGGTGTCCTCAGTTGGGTGCATGCATATTCAAAACCACTATCCATGGCACCCAAGTGTTGTATTCTGTCGGACTGCCGCTCAATTTGGGCACATTCCATGACGGGGACAGCGACGAACCAAGGAGCCATGAGTCTCCTTGCACAGCATGCCTCTTGTGCACGGCAAACTGTTGAATTTTCCATCAGCGATCTAGTGTGATGCACAACACTTAAACCAGTAAGGTTTCAGGGTAGGCGGCCATTTCGGCGATGCGTTTGATCCTTGAGGCCAAGCAAAAAGCGCACAAAGACGTATGGAAAAGCCAGCAATTACTCGCCAGCTGGACAACGATGGCAGTGTGTAATGGTTTGCCCTAGTGTCACATCGAAGTGTGCATCGTCTTGAAAAAAACGGGGGTACGTGCGTATAAAAGAACTCCCCTCAACAAAAGATTGGCTGCAAAAATAAAGCTGAGGATTGGTGTATCATCAATCAACCACTAATGCTTCTGTAGAGTTGAAGGAAAAGTAACCCCCAGCTGCGTCAGCTCTGCCTTGAGCTCCGGATGATTCTCCATATGAGCACCCTTCTAGCGGACGCTGTTCACCCTCAATCAAAGCCTCCGCCCTACCATCTCCTCCGGCCATCCATCGACACTCCCTTCGGGCACCACGAAGCTTGTTGGCACGTCCAAACCCAATTGCCGGGGAAGCTGAGGTAATGCCGCAGCATCGCCACCACACGCTCATATCTATACTCATCCACGTCCCAAATGAACCCCATCTGCGTCAGCTCTGCCTTGCGCTCCGGATGATTCTCCACATAAGCACCCCGCGCGCGGACGCTCGACACGCTCTGTCCAAGCTTGTGTCCTGCCATCTCCTCCGGCCATCCATCTACACCCCCTTCGGGCACCACGAATCTCTGAGGCACCTCCAAGCCCAATTGCTAGGGATGCTGAGGTAGTGCCGCAGCATCGCCACCATGCGCTCATATCTATACATGATATCTATACTCATCCACGTCCCAAATGAACCCCATCTGCGTCAGCTCTGCCTTGCGCTCCGGATGATTCCCCACATAAGCACCCTGCGAGCGGACCCTCGACACGCTCTGTCCAAGCTTGAGTCCTGCCATCTCCTCCGGCCATCCATCTACACCCCCTTCGGGCACCACGAAGCTCTGAGGCACGTCCAAATCCAAATTGCCGGGGATACTGAGGTAGTGCCGCAGCATCGCCACCATGCGCTCATATCTATACTCATCCACGTCCCAAATGAACCCCATCTGCGTCAGCTCTGCCTTGCGCTCCGGATGATTCCCCACATAAGCACCCTGCGAGCGGACGCTCGACACGCTCAGTCCAAGCTTGAGTCCTGCCATCTCCTCCGGCCATCCATCTACACCCCCTTCGGGCACCACGAATCTCTGAGGCACCTCCAAATCGGAATTGCCGGGGATGCTGAGGTAGTGCCGCAGCATCGCCACCATGCGCTCATATCTATACTTGATATCTATACTCATTCACGTCCCAAATGAACCCCATCTGCGTCAGCTCTGCCTTGCGCTCCGGATGATTCCCCACATCAGCACCCCGTGTGCGGACGCTGTTCACGCTCAGTCCAAGCTTGAGCCCTGCCATCTCCTCCGGCCATCCATCGACACCCCCTTCGGGCACCACGAAGCTCCGAGGCACGTCCAAATCGAAATTGCCGGGGATGCTGAGGTAGTGCCGCAGCATCGCCACCATGCGCTCATATCTATACTCATTCACGTCCCAAATGAACCCCATCTGCGTCAGCTCTGCCTTGCGCTCCGGATGATTCTCCACATAAACACCCTGCGTGCGGACGCTCGACACGCTCCTCCCAAGCTTGAGTCCTGCCATCTCCTCCGGCCATCCATCTACACCCCCTTCGGGCACCACGAAGCTCTTTGGCACGTCCAAATCGAAATTGCCGGGGATGCTGAGGTAGTGCCGCAGCATCGCCACCATGCGCTCATATCTATACTCATCCACGTCCCAAATGAACCCCATCTGCGTCAGCTCTGCCTTGCGCTCTGCATGATTCTCCACATAAACACCCTGAAAGCGGACGCCCGACACGCTCTGCCCAAGCTTGAGTCCTGCCATCTCCTCCGGCCATCCATCTACACCCCCTTCGGGCACCACGAATCTCTGAGGCACCTCCAAATCGGAATTGCCGGGGATGCTGAGGTAGTGCCGCAGCATCGCCACCATGCGCTCATATCTATACTCATCTACGCCCCAAATGAACCCCATCTGCGTCAGCTCTGCCTTGCGCTCTGCATGATTCTCCACATAAACACCCTGAAAGCGGACCCTCGACACGCTCAGCCCAAGCTTGAGTCCTGCCATCTCCTCCGGCCATCCATCTACACCCCCTTCGGGCACCACGAAGCTCTGAGGCACGTCCAAATCGGAATTGCCGGGGATGCTGAGGTAGTGCCGCAGCATCGCCACCATGCGCTCATATCTATACTCACCCACGTCCCAAATGAACCCCATCTGCGTCAGCTCTGCGTTGCGCTCTGCATGATTCTCCACATAAGCACCCTTCAAGCGGACGTTCGACACGCTCGTCCCAAGCTTGAGTCCTGCCATCTCCTCCGGCCATTCATCTACACCCCCTTCGGGCACCACGAAGCTCGTTGGCACGTCCAAATCGTAATTGCCGGGGATACTGAGGTAGTGCCGCAGCATCGCCACCATGCGCTCATATCTATACTCATCCACGTCCCAAATGAACCCCATCTGCGTCAGCTCTGCCTTGCGCTCTGCATGATTCTCCACATAAGCACCCTGAAAGCGGACCCTCGACACGCTCTGTCCAAGCTTGAGTCCTGCCATCTCCTCCGGCCATCCATCTACACCCCCTTCGGGCACCACGAATCTCTGAGGCACCTCCAAATCGGAATTGCCGGGGATGCTGAGGTAGTGCCGCAGCATCGCCACCATGCGCTCATATCTATACTTGATATCTATACTCATTCACGTCCCAAATGAACCCCATCTGCGTCAGCTCTGCCTTGCGCTCCGGATGATTCCCCACATCAGCACCCCGTGTGCGGACGCTGTTCACGCTCAGTCCAAGCTTGAGCCCTGCCATCTCCTCCGGCCATCCATCGACACCCCCTTCGGGCACCACGAAGCTCCGAGGCACGTCCAAATCGAAATTGCCGGGGATGCTGAGGTAGTGCCGCAGCATCGCCACCATGCGCTCATATCTATACTCATTCACGTCCCAAATGAACCCCATCTGCGTCAGCTCTGCCTTGCGCTCCGGATGATTCCCCACATAAACACCCTTCGAGCGAACGCTCGACACGCTCTGTCCAAGCTTGAGTCCTGCCATCTCCTCCGGCCATCCATCTACACCCCCTTCGGGCACCACGAAGCTCGTTGGCACGTCCAAATCGAAATTGCCGGGGACGCTGAGGTAGTGCCGCAGCATCGCCACAATCTGCTCGAAGCTGTTGTTCTTCACGCTCCACTCGAAGTCAAAGCCCTCATCCTCGAGGCGCTTCGTGTGCTCCCCGCAGAGTACGCCCTCGGCATATGCCCGTCGCTGCCGACCCACCCACCGCACCAGGCCCTCGTCCCTCCAATCAGGCGGCACGTTGCAGTCCCCGTGCCGCTCATGGTACGCCCGCAGCTTGCAAAAATAGTCATCCCAGCTCACCGGGGCCACTTGCAGCTCGTGCACCGTGAGCGCGCTGCGCACCGCATCGGATGAAACCGGGCTGCCACGTGGGCAGATCACGGATGTGGATGGCGCTCCTGTGCCGGTGCCCACACCAACCGCCAGGTCCACAAACAAAAGTCACTGCCCGTGCCATCCGTACCACCGCAGCCAACTGTCCGCAGATTCTGGTGAAAGGGTAATCTCTCCTGAGCCTCCAATCACGGCAAGCGCCTCGTTGCCGAAGGTACACTCTCTGTCCACTGCCTCGAGACACTTCGCCAGTCGCCGCTCAAGAGCCGCTGCCACTGCCTCGAGACACTTCGCCAGTCCCCGCTCAAGAGCTGCTGCCACTGCCTCGAGACACTTCGCCAGTCGCCGCTCAAGAGCTGCTGCCACTGCCTCGAGACACTTCGCCAGTCGCTGCTCAAGAGCTGCTGCCACTGCCTCGAGACACCTCGCCAGTCGCCGCTCAAAGCCGCTGCCACTGCCTCGAGACACTTCGCCGGTCGCCGCTCAAGAGCCGCTGTCACTGCCTCGAGACACTTCGCCAGTCGCCGCTCAAGAGCCGCTGCCACTGCCTCGAGACACTTCGCCAGTCCCCGCTCAAGAGCTGCTGCCACTGCCTCGAGACACTTCGCCAGTCGCCGCTCAAGAGCTGCTGCCACTGCCTCGAGACACTTCGCCAGTCGCTGCTCAAGAGCTGCTGCTTCGAGCTTTGCGGCGCCACGCCATCAGGGTGAGTTTCAGTGAGCGTGCTGGATGGCAGATGGGCCAGGCAACCCGCACCGTCCGATGAATCCCAGGTGGCAGCGACAGGAAACGCCTCCGCCTCCTGCAGCGCGTTTTTCACTGCCCTGATCTTGTCCAGCCCGTCCGCGTTCAGTTGGAGGTCGATTGCATCCACAATCTTCTGCTGCACGGACACGTCAGCACCCTGCGGCAGAGAAGAGGGCGCAGCGGGATACAAGGGGGGCAGTGTCAGCAACGAGACCCAGCCAGTAACACCCAACCAGCAACACCCACCTGTCCTCGAAAGGGTCCCTTGACCGCCACCTGTGAAATAGTAATAATGACAACGAATAGAGTCTTTTCTATGGTCACACCAGCGAGGCATATGTGTTCCCTCGCTCCTGGGCCTGCTGCGCAAGTGATTCACAAAATCAAACGCGCGCAGACGGTCGCCAGGCCGCCCGCGCCCATGATTGCGCGCTCCAGCCAGGCAAGGCCGGCCACTACTGTAGCTACGCGGCTGGGAGTTTTATTTCACGCGATGGCATCGCACCGGCAAGCAGCAGGCGGGCGAGGGTCAGGGGGGGAGAGGGTGACAGCTCAGGGCCCCACTGGAAGAGCGGAGGCCGCATCCGCCACCATCGCGGCGGACTCGCGGGATACAGGAATGATCTCCAGCAGTACCACCAGCAATGCGTAGGGCAGATCTCCTGCGAGGCGCATTGCCCGCCCCGCCACCTGGTTGATGTGGACCGCGCTGGTGCACCCGCTCAGCAGCACACAGCACTCCACGCAGGGCAGATCCACTCCCTCGCTCAGCATCCGCACGTTCACCAGCACTGCGCGCTCTCGCCGCTGGAAGCGCTCCAGCATCTCCTTCCTCTGATGCAGCTCCATGCTCTGCTCCATGCGTTCCACGCAGTACTCATGGCCGAACCCGCTGCGGCGCCGCTTCTCGAGCTCCACGCGCTCCATCAACACCCTGGCCTCCTCGTTGGTGCTGACGAACACAAGGGCATGGCGGATGCTCTTCTCCTTCAGGGCCTCGTGCACGGCGGCGATCCTAACGTCATGGCATTGCTCAGGCGTGGCAAGCAGCTGCCTTGGTGCCACCGCGACCGCCATGTGCACGGGCTTGCACGCCCCGTGCTCCACCGCCTCCAGCGGTGTCACCCGGTGCAGCACCTCGCCATACAGCTCAAAATCGGACTGCCCAGCTCGCTCCGCATCCCTGCGCACACCGACCGGCCTCCGCCACACAGATGTGTCCACAGATAGATGGCAGCACAGTCAAATAATCGAGGTCGACCCTAGGGGGACTCCAAAATCGTGTTTCGAACGAAACATCTCTAAAGCACCTCTGCGCTGATGCGTCGATGGATCCCCGAAACACTCCGAGACCCCCTCAGCCCGACC
>LGRX02026604.1:0-43015 GCA_001247695.2 Cymbomonas tetramitiformis | reverse complement strand
TTTCAAGGACCATCACGAACTACTTAGTGGAAGAAATGATGAGAAATTTTAATTTGGGTGCTCGCCGGGGGCCAAAATGGCCGTTTCTGGGGCCTGAGCAGGCCATTTTGCGTGCGCGGGGCTATAGGATTTCAGTTAGGTATCCGAATCGCGCGTTTGAACTTTGTGGGACCTTTCAAGGACCATCACGAACTACTTAGTGGAAGAAATGATGAGAAATTTTAATTTGGGTGCTCGCCGGGGGCCAAAATGGCCGTTTCTGGGGCCTGCGCAGGCCATTTTCAGGGTTTCAGGGTTTGTGCTACATGTAGGTCAACGATAACATCGAATTCGCAAGCAACCCATGTCCGTTGCATTCCTATGGGGTTTCGCATTATGATTGCAAGCATATTGGACCATTATAACCCATCAAAGATTAAGTTACACAAGTGCAGCTAGGATACGTTCATGCTCCGCCTCGGGTACTACTATCAAGTAGTCCCGCCCGCCTACTTTGCGCTTCCTCAGAGCCACTTCCACACACACTATATGATGTGAGTACGTCAAACATTTTCTGCTATTGTCTACAAAGTACTCCGTGCATGTGCTTTCATCCCTCCATTCCAAAAATCTGCCTTCAACAACGAACTCGCCAGGGGTAGCATGCACTCCTGCCCCTGCACTCCACCCCACACCCTGTGTGTAGTAGTCGTCTTTGATGCCGTCCGCGTCTAGCACTTGATGCACTCCACCTAGCGCCTTCACCAAATAATATTGGTGGTTCTCATCTCCCCCCGATGAGCGTGCAAAGATGCTTCCTCGTGAAACCTCCACTTGCGCCACGTCGTGCGCCTCCTCCGCTGCACGCATCCTCGTTCGCCGCTCTTCCCCTACCGCCTCCGCCACCATCGTGAAAGGCACCCATTCATCCACATGACTCTTATAATGGCACCCTTCACTATCCGGTTGCGGGTGCTCACATTGTGCGGAGCAATAATCGCAATAACATGGACGATCACGCTTCAACCCAACCATTAGGCCAACTCCCGCCCGCACCGAGTGCAACGCCAAAGTGCCATCCACCGTCTTGAAGCCCTCGCCCGACTCGTCGACATCGCCATCCTCCACCAAAAAGAAGAACCGCTGCCCAAATGCCGAGCGCCGGTTGGATCCTTGGTCCTTCGCAAACTGCAATCTCTCCAGGCAGAATTCATACAAATCCCTTGCATTCAATATCTTTCCATACCACTTATCCGTTGTTGCCATTACCGCCAAACTAGCCTCATGCTTCACCGCAACTCCCATTGCATCTTGCTCGCCTCGTGCGTGGGATGTCTCAAAAAAGTTTCGTTGGCACGGTATGCCAAGCCCTCGTACCCAATCCATCGGGCGCCCGCTCTCCACCACATCCGCAAAGGCCGTGCCGCATTTGTTCTGCGCCGCACTCCCATCCGCCCACTCGTGAATGAATTTTGGGAGGGGCAAACCTCTTTTCTGAAAGTACTCCTTGACGATGAGTTTACGCATGTGCTGGATGGCACGGTGGCTATGGGGCATGTCGTTGCCCATAAAGTACAGGTAATCCTTCACAATGATGGGATTCTCCTCCGTGGACTCCACCCCGTCCACCTCCTTTACCGCATGCCGCCATAGCACGCAGCATAGTAGCGAGGCCTGCTTCACAATCCAATGCAAGGATTGGATTGCCCGTGGAATGTTCAATGCATGGTTCTCGCTGAAGTCGAAAAGAAGGAGGCAATGGCCCAAGGGCAAATTCTCCTTGCACTTGTTGAACATGTTCATCGTGTGTTGGGCCATAAAGCAATGGTATGGATATGGCTTTAAAAATGGACAGGTTTGCCCACTCACCCCGGCTAGGTCTTTCACCGCCCAGTCCCCATCTGCATCCTTCCGCACGAACTTGCCCGCGCACGAACACTTCTTGGACTCCCCCGGTACATGCCCCAGCATACACCCTTGTAACTTGGACACGAGCTCCCCTACCGGAGTCTTCTTCTGCACAAACTGTACTCGGTGTTTGTTCTTCCCGTCGTCGTCGGTTCCCACCACCGCGCTCTCGTAGGTACTCCACTCAACCTGCTGACCGGCCTTTCCTATCTCCGCCTCGCACAGCTTCAGGTTTCGCAACCCCCCGCAATCCTCGCACGACCCATCCAAGCAAGGCATAGCGTGAAACTCCGCAGGCTCTCCGTCTGCCCCCGTTGGCTTCGGGCACAACAACGACGCTACAAACTTTGACGTCGACGAGCCAACCTCGGACCGCCCGCAGACCTTGTCCGGGAACGCCTCTGTCGGCTTTCGATTGGATAGAACTGCCCTCTGCCCCCCTATCCTAGCAGAGGGCAACACGTCCTATCCTCGCACTCGCACTTAGAGTGCAATACCTCGTGCGCACGGTTGTATGCTGTCAATGCCAACCGGAAGTCCTCGTGATATCTGCAGCAGCAGGATATCGTGTCCCTCCGGGTAAGCCTGCGCACTTCCTTCGGCTTCTTCTGCTCGAAAGTCCTCAAGCCCACCTTCACATCAGGTTCCTTCTTCTTGAACCTTCTGAACACCTCCAGCTGCGTCATCTCCAGCCACTGCTTTGAGGCCTTTTCAACTCTCCCGTCTTCACGTCGAACCCGTATGACATCCCTTTTGCAGGTGGACACCCGCGTTATCCCTGGGCTGAGCCAGAAGTCCCTTATTTTCTGCAACACTTCGGCGTTCAGGGCGTCCTTTGCCTTCTTCTTCACTTCAGTCACCAAGCCCTTCAGCAGCCCGCTTTCTCGCCTTGCTGCCAGCTCAAGGCCCATACCAGCTTGCAAGTTCCGGTGCCCTAACTGCCCTGTGGTTACCACACCGACTTTTATGCCTAAAACTCCGGCGACCTCTTGCACTGTTTCTGACGCCCCTCCCCCAAACGCCATCGCTGCTCCTGCCAGTTGAATACATGTCGCGGTCTAGTTTGCAGCGGCTGCTTGCGAGGGAGGCGAAGGCCGCACGTAAGCTGCTCACTATGCCCATACCCACGCGATCCTTTGGTGCACGCATGCCACCACGCACCGCTGTTTGAATGCCGCTGTCCAACGTTTGCACATAGTTCGCGAGCGCTCCTGGTATCAAATCGTCACGCGCGTTCTGAAATACCCCCTGCAGCTTCTTGTTCCAGTGACTTTTGCTTCCCCGCGGGATACCGATAGCCGCGGTAGCGCCCGATCCCCCCTCTTCAGGGACCCGATCAGGGATATCCACTCGCAAACGCTTCCTCGCGCGAGAGTCCGCCTGACGTCGCCTTGCTGCAGCGCGCCGTTTCGCAACAGTGGATACTGGCGTCGTCCCAACTGCAGGCGACGCTATACGCGATTCCACAGCGGGCGGTCTAGGGGATGCCACAGCGGGCGCCACAGCGTGCGCCACAGCGGGCGCCACAGGGGGCGCCACAGCGGGCGCCACAGGGGGCGCCACATCCAACCAGTACTTAGCGAAGGCTGTGATGCGTGAAGCAAGTTCCATGCCACGCTCTACATCTGCTGCATCCACCGGGTACACCTCAGGGAAATCATGCGCCTCTTTGCCAAGGCTTTGCAACAACGGCAGTAAGTCAACTAACACTCGAAGAGAAGACATTGTCCCCGCTAGCTGTTGGGTGTGGCCAAAGCCACAGGTGGGAACCTATGCAATTAGTTCCCCCCTTAAAGTCTAAATCAGTTCCATACTGCAGTAGTAGGGCGGTCCGCTGCTGTACTCTCTCTGACTTTGTTTTTAAAAAGCAGTTCCCAATTCACCCCCCTATAATCGTCCAGGCCCTCTGCTTCCATCAAGACATCCCAAGCGCAAGGTAGACAAGCGAGCGCGTACTGGTAGTCGGTAATATCGCACAGATAGCAATCAGGTCCAAACCATACGTGCACTCTTGCTCTCCTATTGCAATAGTCGCACTTCATGATACTTGAGAGTTTAAGTCTTTCGAGTTTGCACTTTCGCGTCCGGTGTTATGCCCGTTCAGGTCTAGTTCACGCATACACGCATCACCGGCCGCGAGATCTAAGCTCCGATGTGACTGGACTGATCTCGCGGCCGGTGAAACTTTTCGGTGTACACATCAGATTATGGTATAATTGCGCAAGAAGATGTCACCGGCCGCGAGATCAAAGTCTCCCTGTGACTGGATCGATCTCGCGGCCGGTGAATTTTTTCTTCTTACACATCAGATTGTGTATAATTTCGCAGAAGATGTCACCGGCCGCGAGATCTAAGCTCCGATGTGACTGGACCGATCTCGCGGCCGGTGAAATTTTTCTTTGTACACATCAGATTATGGTATAATTGCGCAAGAAGATGTCACCGGCCGCGAGATCAAAGTCTCCCTGTGACTGGCCTGATCTCGCGGCCGGTGAAGCGCATGCGCATTTTCAAAGCTTTGCAAGTTAGTTACAGTACGGTTTGGCGAAAGTGCTCACAAGTTTCTCAGTTTGTTTAGTAACACCTAGTTACTAAAATCTTCTATATACTTATACTCTCAATACTTCAAAAAATGGCCAGTCGTGGAAGTCAAGCGTTTTCAATAGCCTCCGGCGCGGAAGCGCAACCCAGGCGGAGCAGGCAATCTCTGTTCCCCCCTCGCCTAGGATGCGTGGTGCCGGATTGCCCGCACATTGGAAAGGCACCACTGGTCGAAGTGCAGGCGACGAAGTGCACTCTATGCCAGGGCTTTTTTCACAGGGGTTGCGGCACGGAATCTCCTAAGTACAAAGGGGAATGCAAGCGCTGCGGGGACATTACCCGCGAGCACTGCCTGTTTTGCGGGAAGGGTGCAGCGCAGGGCGCTCCTGTGGGCCACGCATGCAGAATTTGTAAACGCGGGTTTCACGGCCGTTGCGCGGTTGGCCTCGGGGTGGACATGGACGATATAGCTTTTTGCCATCGGTCCAACTGTAAAGGCCCGTTTCACGGGCTGTACAAAACTGAACCTGCGTTTTTTGACAAGCAGCCCTCCGGCTCATTGGCCTTGCCAGCACAGGAGGCAGCAGGGGAGGCGATCGCGGCAGCAGGAGGGGAGGCTGCACAGCAGGCGGCAGGGGAGGCGATCGTGGCAGCAGGAGGGGAGGCAGCGGAGGCAGGAGCGGTCCCCAAACCTATTTCCTTTTCATGCCTTTTGATAGGAGAAGGGGAGGCGTCAGAGGAGGAAGCACAGGAGGCAGCACAGCAGGCAGCAGGGGAGGCGCATGCGGCAGCAGGAGGGGAGGCTGCACAGGTGCCAGCACCTGTGCAGGCAGCAGGGGAGGCGCATGCGGCAGCAGGAGGGGAGGCTGCACAGAAGCCAGCACAGCAGGCAGCAGGGGAGGCGCTCGCGGCAGCAGGAGGGGAGGCTGCACAGGAGCCAGCACCTGTGCAGGCAGCAGGGGAGGCGATCGCGGCAGCAGGAGGGGAGGCTGCACAGGAGCCAGCACCTGTGCAGGCAGCAGGGGAGGCGATCGCGGCAGCAGGAGGGGAGGCTGCACAGGAGCCAGCACCTGTGCAGGCAGCAGGGGAGGCGATCGCGGCAGCAGGAGGGGAGGCTGCACAGGAGCCAGCACCTGTGCAGGCAGCAGGGGAGGCGATCGCGGCAGCAGGAGGGGAGGCTGCACAGGAGCCAGCACAGCAGGCAGCAGGGGAGGCGATCGCGGCAGCAGGAGGGGAGGCTGCACAGGTGCCAGCAGGGGAGGCGATGAAGGCAGGACCTGCAGAGGAGCCTGGGGAGGAGGATCCTGCTTCGAGGGTACAGCCTTCCCTGCTGTACCCTCCTGATTGGCAAGCGCAGCTGGAAAGAGCCGGCTATTTCGTCGCTTATATGCAAGATGAAGCGGACCTGGACAGCCTGCACGAGGAGTTTCACAAAGGGTACCAGACGAAAAAAGTGCGGCAGAACTTCATGGAGTGCAAGGAGAAAGGGGTGAAGGTTCACTCGACACCGGACGATCACCGGTTCATTGTCGACGTGGAGGAGAAGACAGGGTTGATGAATCGGTTGGAGGCGTTGGGGGGGGATGTGCTGGGAAAGCTGGGGGAGGTGGATAGCAGGGACTTAGAAATGCGCTCTGGAATGATGGCACGGACATGCCTTATGACGCACTGCGGAGCGGAGCGGCAAGGGAGGCACTACGACGAGGGGGAGTACGGAGTGCTCACGGTGTACACGGAGGAGTATCAGTTTGTGGTGTACCCTGGGTCGCACAAGGTGAAGGTGGGGGAATCCCATGAGGGCAGGGGGTTGGCGGGGGTAACACTCTTCTTGAATGCGAGGAGTGTGGTGGTGTTTCATGGGAGGTTGGTGCATTGCGGGGCGGAGTTCAAGCACACGGGGTGGCCGCGCTGGTCCGTACACTTTTACATCGACTTGGTGGGAGCGAACCCGCCGGAGAACGTGACGTTTCCGGTACGGGCCTTGTCCGGTCCGCTCTCGCGGATACAGGCCTTGGACTCACGACAGCTGCTGCCTAATCCGCCGATGACAAAATATTATTTTAGAGCTTTGTATGAGGAGATGAACTACTGCGTGGCGATAAATTGTAATTCTCCCACGATCGCCTGGACCCTCCACGAGAAGGTGAGCCTGCGGAATAGTCTTCGGGGGGATATGGCGTTTGGGAGGGTGGTGACGCACGAGAAGCACCCGAGCAAGTGCTGGATTGCGGGCCCCGCGGTGAAACCTGGGAAACCGCAGAACGGGGTGGGTTGCTGGGTGTATGGGCCGTGGAGTCTGGAGGGGGCGGAGTCAGGAAAGCGTCGTTTGGTGCTGTTCCGAGTGAGCAGCCTCACGGCTAAAGGCGGAAAAAGGTTGCAAATTATGATCGAGGAGGAGGCAAGGAAGGAGGCTGCTGATCTTCTGCTGGAAGCCTGCAAGTGCTTTCAGGAGGCGCACAAGGCGGGCACTTTTGAGCAGGTCGCCAGCTTCAATCACCACTGGAAGAAAGAAGAAGACTTTCTGGCTGGTGAGCTGAAGCCGGTGTATGGGGGGCCAGCGGATGCTGTCCCGAAAACAGGTGCAGCGGAGAATGCGGCCAGAAAGCGGGAGGAGGTGGCGAGGCAGCAGGCGGCGGCGAAGGAGGCAGCCACAAAGAAGGCTGCAGCGACCAGGAAAGCAGCAGCGGAGGCAGCCAAGGTTGCAGCGAAGAAGGCAGAGCAGCAGGCGAAGGCAAAGGCAGCAGCGGAGGCAAAGGCAGCAGCGGCGGCTGCTCAGAAGAAGGCAACAGCAGCTGCTGCTGAGAAGGCAGCGAAGGAGGCAGCAGCTGCTGCTGCTGCTCAGAAGGCAGGGAAGAAGGCCAAGGCAGGGAAGGTGGCAGGAACGAAGAGGAGTGCGGATGAGGCAGCGGCAACTACCACGAGAACCAGATCCAAGCGGCAGGTTGGTCCCCGTGGGGTTCCGGTGGGGTCGCAAGAGACCTTGCCAACACCCATTGCTACTGCTACGGAGGAGGCAGGGTGGGAGGAGGATATGTTTTCTCCGTTGGAGCCCCTGAATCTGTGGCAAGGCACGCCATCGGAGGAAACCAGGTCGGTGGACGGGGTGAGCGTCGGCAGGGGGGAGGGGGCGGCAGGCCTGATGGAACTGGTGTCACAGGCGGAGGTCGTGACACCAAGTCAGGAAATACTGCGGGAGATCGCTGACGTGAAAGCAAAGCCGCAACTTGCTAAACTGAAGCGAGAGTTGGCAGAGCTAGAAACACAGCCTGAACCCGAACCACCTGTCGTCGCCCATGCGAAACCCGCCGAATCCGCGGCGACGATTGCTGCCGAATCCGCGCCGACGGTTGCTGCCGAGACACCGCCGCCGATTGCTGCCGATACTGCGCCGCCGGTAGCGTCTGAGCCTCCCGTGGCTGGTATGGGCTTTGGCGTGGCTCCGATGCCGGTGGCGTGGTATCCGACTGGGAACCCCTTTCCTTCTCAGGGACCGGCTGGCAACAACCCTCTGGTTCAGCTTGCGCAGTTGCAAGGATTGGGGCTTGGACAACAATATGCGAGCCCCTTTCTGGGGGGAAGCATGAACAGCCTGATGTTGCAGGCGCAACCGCACGGGGTGGAGCCAACCATGTCCGTCACCATGTCTGGGAACCAGGTGCAAATGTTGCGTGCTGCTATGCTGGGCGGCAACCAAGGAGGTGGCCAGCCTAATCTAAGCCATGCGAGCCTGAATTTTGATGAGTTTTGCAATGTGCTGGGGCCACACTTTGGGCGGCGGTAGGTAGGACATAATGTGTTTGTTACGTATTGTTAATGTTATTTTAGAGTATTGCTAGTGTTGGTGTGCTTTCATGCTTGCAATATGCATGCACATGGTTGCATGCATGCATGGTGTGCTTTCATGCTTGCATTCATTCTTGCAATATATTGTGGCATGTTGATAACTTTCTACATGTTATAATTGCCGAACACCACGGTTCGAACGTGCACACACTTGATTCCGATGTTATTATGAATAATTCCTCTAGCACCCGCGCACTGAAAATGGCCTGTCCAGGCCCCAGAAACAGCCATTTTCGCCCCCGGCGAGCACCCAAATAAAATTTTCTCATTATTTCTTCGACAAAGTGTTTAGTGAGGGTCCCCAAAAGATCCCACGAACTTCAAACACGCGATCCCGATCTTATATCCAATTCCTCTAGCACCCGCGCACTCAAAATGGCCTGTCCAGGCCCCAGAAACAGCCATTTTCGCCCCCGGCGAGCACCCAAATAAAATTTTCTCATTATTTCTTCGACAAAGTGTTTAGTGAGGGTCCCCAAAAGATCCCACGAACTTCAAACACGCGATCCCGATCTTATATCCAATTCCTCTAGCACCCGCGCACTCAAAATGGCCTGTCCAGGCCCCGGAAACAGCCATTTTCGCCCCCGGCGAGCACCCAAATAAAATTTTCTCATTATTTCTTCGACAAAGTGTTTAGTGAGGGTCCCCAAAATATCCCACGAACTTCAAACACGCGATCCCGATCTTATATCCAATTCCTCTAGCACCAGCGCACTCAAAATGGCCTGTCCAGGCCCCAGAAACAGCCATTTTCGCCCCCGGCGAGCACCCAAATAAAATTTTCTCATCATTTCTTCCACTAAGTAGTTCGTGATGGTCCTTGAAAGGTCCCACGAACTTCAAACGCGTGATTTGGTCACCTAACTGAAATCCTCTAGCCCCCGCGCACGCAAAATGGTCCGCTCAGGCCCCAGAAACAGCCATTTTGGCCCCCGGCGAGCACCCAAAAAAAATATTCTCATCATTTCTTCCACTAAGTTGCCCGTGATGGTCCTTGAAAGGTCCCACGAACTTCAAACGCGCGATTTGGTCACCTAACTGAAATCCTCTAGCCCCCGCCCACTCAAAATGGCCCGAAAACAGCGTTTTTTTCCCCCGGCGAGCACCAAAAAAAAAAACCAAAATTTTTTCCTCACGGGGTCTTATTATTGCCCTAATAAGGCCTAGTAACTCTCCAAACATCATAAAACCTCCATTTAGATCGATTATGCATTTTCTTGCCGAACTTTTTGCGACGGCTCAGGATTCGTCATAGGTTTACAGTTATGCCCGTCAGTATTTTCCGCACCGAACCGACAGAATATCCCGTGTATGCATCCCCATGTTCCTCTCGGCCCGTCTATAGCATACATGTAGTTCGCGAATGAATTGTCAGCAGCTAAAAAGTCCGTTAGGGTAAAAACGACGGTCGCTCCCGTGGTTGGATCGGTTACGGTCACGGTCTCTTCTGGTCTAGGAAGTTGAGGATCAATATGTTCGAATAATATCCGAGTAAGTTCGGAGTCTTCGGCCTGGTTGTGAGCGAAGGCAACTGGGCGGCATCGCAGGATTGAGTTTGTTTTCTCACCCGGCCGTAAAATATATAATAACACCTGCTCGTTCGGGATTTTGGTATCAAGATTAAAACCAGTGCTACCAAAGTTATCCGAACTAAACTTGTTCTCGAGGTCTGTGATATCCACGCCTTCGAGTCGGAGTGCTTCCAACTCAGGAATAATAATGTCCCTCTAAATGTATCTCACAGCCCATGCGCCGTAAGCGTTCCATCCTTTCTCTTCAGTTCAACCAGCTCAAGATCGTTGCTTGCATATATTTCGCGAGCTTGGCGTAGCTAACGTACTCAGGTTGATGTTGCCGAAGCAATTCATACTTTCGGGAACTCAGCAACAGGTCGTTGTAAACCGCCGCACACTTATCCATCTCCTTCCGCGGAACTTGCATCTCAGTGTTGGGATCGTTCAGCAACGCATCCAAGAACTATGTTTGCACGTCCTTGCATGCAGTATTCAAATAACGCTTGCAGTGATCGATAATATCGTTTCCAGTTAGCGCGACGAGAGACGCGTGCCTTTCGCGAAAGCGCCACGGCTGGAGCAGCGATGAAGGCTTGAGCTTGCGTTTCGGAGCAGCTGTCGGCGACGGATCAAACACGTCTGAAAGTTTCTGGGTCTGCGGACAGAGTACTCCTATCGCCGAACGCGCACGTTTAGCACCCCATACTGATTGCGAAGGGGCATCACTGGTTTCTGAAACTGAAATCAATTGAACGTCTTCCGTCGCAGTCGCTGGAGCATAAGTTGCAGGCTTCTTAGCGAAACGGGACCCATTCCTAGGCATCGTTGTCGCGTGTTTCCTTCCAGCGCTTCGTGCTGAAGGTTTCTTAGGTTTTCCCGATGTTTTCAAGTCACCGTAAATGACATCTTCGTCGCGTTTCCGCAACGAAGAAGCCACACTGCTGCTTGAGCCCATTGAAGCGCAAGCAGTATGATGCGGCTAGGCTGTCGAAGTACTAAACTTAATATATTGAACTCCTAAAGTGTTGTCCGTAATAAATATTGTTAATCAATCAATGATTAACACAACTGTAGGACAGAAATTTCAACATTTTGAAAATTGAGCCAGCAGGCCGTTCCGCCAGGCAGCGCCAGCGTACCCCAGCGGGTACCGGGGGTACGCTGGCGCGCCGTGTGGGCATTTTGAAAGAGCGCGCCGCCAACTTTTGACAATACGCCACGTAGGATACTTCGAAGCCGTCAAAGTTAGCGGAATACACTAATTCAGAATAAGCGGACAAATCAGACTATGAAAACCAAAGAACTCGAATTCGGGGTCCAAGACGCCATATGCCGTCTCTGGGCTTTTATAATTAAAACGTTGTATGGCATGGCATGGCATTGCCTATCATTGCAAGGATGCGCTTTGGACGCGCCGGCGCGCCACATCTGGCGCGCCGACCCATTTTGAGAGCCCACACGCCCCGCCAACGGCAAAAATGCACACGCCGCGCTGCCGCTCCATCGTAATCGAGGCGCTCCGCCAGCGGCGCTGGCTCGTTCGCCACCCCAGCCCCACGCCATCGCCACGGGCCCTTCGCTTGTCACGCCATGTCACGCCCCACGAGACATCAACGAAGGCATTTTCAGGGTAGAAGCTAGAAGGCGGTAGTCGATTACGGACGGGGGGCGGGCGGGCTGCCCCTCCCTCCAAACTCTCCCCACGACTCCTCTATCTCGCCAAGGGCGCCGGCGCGCTGGCGCCCCAATTTAATCCAGGCGCCACGCCAGCGTTGGCGGCACCCCAAAAATTCAGGCGCCACGCCAGCGCCGTGGCGCGCCACCACGCTGACAAAAACTACGCGCCACGCCACCGCCAACGCCAAAAACCCAAAGCGCATCCTTGTATCATTGGCATGACATGTGACTTAAATTAATTTACCCCGGGGAGCCAATTCGCCCCCGGCTACCATACAGGGTCAAGGGCAGTCCCTATCCTAAAAGTTCCCCCTGCTAGCACATACATGGAGAATCCGACTAATCTAACTCTATAGCAGCCGCCATGACAACCAATCCTCTCCCACTGGTCGAGACTGACTACTGCGTCAAATCGGTAACCTCCGCGCTCATAATGGTCGGCACCCCCTGCTCCCACGCCCCTCCCGTCAACCGCCACACCCTCCCCCACCCCCCTCAAGCCCACCAAAGTCTGGCGTAAGCCCATAGCAATACCAAAGCCAATGGGTGTGCTCTGAAAACCGGGGGTGAGGGTGGGACGTCCAAGAAGAGGGGGTGCTCCGGATGCATCCATGAATATGCTAGTAACGGTAACTATCAAGAACCCATGTGCCTATGACCTCGTGCGGATTTTACTATAGTAGGTGTTTAACGGTACTAAGACTCTACAAGGATATTCAAAGCACGTTCAAAATTCGGTTTTCCGATATTGCAAGGCGTGTCAATCATTTTGAAAATGGATACGAGGCGGTGGTGTGCGGTTAGATTCGGTTGGCATGTCCGCATTCCCCATTTCCACCTGCCGTGTCAAGATACCGGTTACGTCTCCCCCCGTGTCCCCCTCCAGATTCGAATCTAGTCGATCACAAACTCCCTCTCGCCTCTCCGACTGTCCCTCTTCCGGCTCCACCGTACGGTCCTGTCCCATCGTAGTCGGGCGCGCGCTCTTCCCGTATCTCCTCAAATCACCCGCACAGATCCCATATCGCTTCTGGATACGGCTCGAGAACTCGTGTTCCCCCTCTACCATTTTTTTGTTATATTTCCCGTCTACCCCTCTACGGGAGATATATATTGGCACCATACACTAAAGAAAAACTCCGTGACCCACGGCCTCAATTTCCGGCCAAGCGTCTCCGCCACCCTCCTTCCGTGTTCCTTCTCCACCCATTCTCGAAGTTCTCCCGGGGTACGGCCGTACAAGAAGTCCTCCCGCCTGGCCGGGAGTAGCATCCGTCGCAATGCTTCCATAGGCAATTTAGTCACCGTATCCGGTAACACTTGTTGAATCCTTCCCAACAACTCCTCTAGTCCGGTTTCCCGAATCCTCGCAGTGGCTGGGCATTTACAAAAAATGTGGTGCTCATTCGCGATCGATTCATCTGTCGGGTGGAGGGGGCAGAAGTACCCTGGGTACAGGTCCGGGAAATATTTATCATTTGTTACCTGTATGTTTCTCGGTGTCGGCAGACTACCAACACCTAGTTTAGCCGCAAAAATATTAGTTTTATCCCCGATTGCCCCCTTTGTCACAGAGGCCTCCCTCCAAATTTGCGGTTTGTTCAGAAAGTTGATGTGATTCGCGTCTCCGGCTTTTCTCCAAGCGGCCTGCATCAGATGCTCGTCCCAATCGCGGTACCATCTTGAATGCATGTAGTCCGTACGGACGGTGGGGCCATCACGTCCGCCCCCTGCTGCTACCGCGTAGTATTTGGGCAAGAACAGGTATGGTTCTCGGAAGATACACGGCCCACTTCTAGCCTGTTTGGCTTGCTCATCGGCTCTTGAATTCAGAACGCTCGGACATTCGTTGCTCACGGTGTGTGCCTTCACATGGACCAAATCCGTCGTGGCCCCCATGTGGTCCCTCTTGTTCAGCAGTTCAGCAGCCAGTTTGTACAAGGAGTACCCATTCATGGTCCTCCACATTCTAGGGTCCTTCCAGGCTTTCACTTGCACCTTGCGGATGTTATCTATGGTGTTTTGCGAATCGGTGTATATGATGAGATCCTTATCCGGTTTTTGTAGCAGCAGTGCTGACACAACCCCATATGCCTCTGCCCGTGCTATCGATTTCTCCCCCGGTGTGGATGAGCTCATATACGTCCCATTCTCTGTGACCACTGCACTGCCCGCCTCGCCCGTGTATGGATCGTAACTCCCATCTGTAGCCATGTGCCTCTCATCCAACGAGAACAGGTCCATGCGGCCTGTCATAATGCCAGTGTTCGAGAAGTTTGCGGGATTATCCCACATATTTCCGTGGTATCTCTTCGTTTTGCTCCAAAGCAACCGTGACAACTCCCGCTCGGTCCGGGCCTCCATGCTCACTCCCGAAGAAATCAAGCCTAGGTGTGTCATGTCACGGAATGATGTGTATGACAAGCCCCCCATGTCCGGGGAGTTAAGTATCGTGGCAAACACTCCTCCGCTATGGCCAGCTATCCCATACAACTCCCCCAACGTGAGGTGGCCATGCGCCCCTAGGAAAGCCTGCAACGATGGCTTATTCTTTATCCCCTTGGTCTGCAACCCTATAAAATTGAGTAGAGTACAATCCTTCCCCTTGTACCAGTGAGGGTTTACGTTAATGTAATGTGAGCTTCTGCGGAGGCCCTCCCCTGCCTCCCTAATGTACTCTGGGTAACGCCTGCACTTCTTCATTGATGGGATGCGGTTCTCTTTGTTGTCATGAACGCCCCCTCGTAAGGCATTCCATCCGGTTGTTGCTCGCAAGCTCCCTATCGTGTCAATTGTGGTGAGGGAGCAGTATTTGCTCGGTGATTGTAATGCAGCAAGTTGTCGAGTTTGGCGGTGTAGTAGATCGCCTCAACATTGTCTACCCCGAACCCTAATCCCGTGGATTTGTTAAAAACTGCTGCCCTTGGGGTGTTCAACATGCAACTAAGTTTCTTGCTCACCAAAAGCCAAATTTCATGAGTTATCCCTGCGAGTGTGGTGTCGTCTGCTTCGCCGTCTCCAGATCTTGGCACTTTTCTCTTGGCCATCCAGTTAGCAGCAAAGAAATATTGGAGAATACTAAGCACGTCGGAATTTAGAATGCGTACTGATTCCGTCTGCCTAAAGGTTCCCTTGGAGAACCGCTCCATGGCCTTGTTTATCTTCCTGTACACTTTCATATTGTGGTGTTTCCATGTTTCTGCGGGGCTTGCATCACCATCTCCAACCGTGATGAGGTACCCCAAATATTCCAGGGGGACTGAGTTTGGCCGATGTGGGACTAAGCATACGGCCCCCGTATGGTCTCTGATCCGAACTTCCGGGGGAGTCCCTTCATAGGGCAAGTATGACGTGTAGTGGCACTTTGATGGGCTAAGGTGAAGGCCCACCATTTGCAGGAAAGTTGAGAACGAGTTCACCATGTCCACGAATTCCTCCGGGTTGTCACTGATGATGAGGTTGTCGTCGGCGAATGCACAACCCGGGATGTTTAGGGTGTTGCCCCTTCCGCTCTTGTTCTCTTGTGCCTTCTGGATTCTCACGTAGTTCATCTCCCATTTGTAACCCTTGCCGGAGTGTTCGATATATTTGAGGAAAATGTCATAAACTATATTAAACCTCAAGGGGGACAACGCGCACCCTTGTTTACACCCTTGCTCAATCGGAAAGAGTTCCGTGTAGCCCACTGGGGATCTCACTGTGCATTCGAAACCCGTTTGTAGGTTATGGATTAAGTCCATAACGTTCTCGTCGAAGCCCATGTATCGCAGCGAGTTGATAAACGCCCCAAAGTCCACTGTGTCAAAAGCTTTTCTTACGTCAGTCGATAAGACAAATAATGACTTGCCCGTTCGTTGAGCGTGTTTCACCACGTTATTGAAAACGTTTACTTGAGTGAGGCAGTTAAAGTTTGCTCTACCTGAGGCTTGCGCGTGCGTGATGCCGTCGGCATCGGATATTATGGACGACATCCGGTTGTTGATGATCTTAGTGATGAGCTTATAGATGATAGGAAGCAAGGTGATACCTCTGTAGTTCCCCAGGTCCCTACTATCTCCTTTCTTAAAGAGTGGAACAATCACGCCTCGCATAAGCTGATCCGGAAATATTCGGGTCGTGAGGACGGCGTTAATTAAACCCAGAATCAGGGTCCGGAGTTTTGTGCAATTTTCCCTACACGTGTCCACCAATTCCTCATCCATATCGTCCGGCCTTTGCGGCGTCCCCTTCTCCGCAATGTTGAAAATGATTTTAATAGTGGCAATCTCCACTTGGTCAAGGGGGTTGCAAGCCTTGTTCGGGGTGGAGTTTACAATGCTCGTCAGCTCTTCCTCAGCCACCCTCCTGGTGATATCACCGGACCTGGCTTCCACGTGCCTTCTGATTTTGTCGTATGCTGGAACACCCCGGACGAAATCTTCCAGTCCCCGTGTGCGCCTCCGGTCGCTACTCTCTGGAGAACTTCTGCCCAGTTGTTCCCAAGAGTCATGGTATGCTTTGAGAATACCGTCTTTGTCCACAACGATCTCACCGGAGTCCAACATGACGGCCATGGTTGTCTCTGAGCTATCCTTTGGATAACACATCACCCTGAGTTGGTGGCTGTATTTGGACGCTTCCTTCTTGTATCTTTCATTGAATTCGTCCTTACTTCCTACACTGTTGGAATTGTGCCTCCTGCTGCCTATATGCCGTCCACAAACTTTTCCGCACTGCTTCCGCCTCTTCCAACCATTCGGCCACCTCCGGTTCGTCCAAACTGAACTTTCTTCCCATGAAGGTCGGGAACCTTAGCAATCGGTCTTTGTCTGTGTACCTCCGCACTGCAGATCTGGCGGTAGAGGCGAGTGACTTCCTCTTAAGATCGCCACCCGGGCATGGGGAATCGCTATATGCCCATCTATGCAATGCCAGTACTGCCCGTCTCACGGCCTTCACTCGACCGATGGTGGACCTGATGGCTGACATCTCCTTGCTTATGGGTATGTTAAACCTCCCCGGGGTGAAAGTCTTCTGGAAAGGCTTAGGAAGCACGTCCCCTAGAATAGTATGCAGGCTTTTGGTGTGCTTAGACATGTCCACCTGGTTTGTGACGGTGTCATACGTCACCGGATTATCAAGTAGAGCCCGTTCTTCCGAGTCCACTTTGGTGTGGAAGCTCCCCAACTGAGCTATAATGCGTTTGTCTCTCAGCGCTTGGGCTCGCACTGGGTAGTAGGTCTTCGTCATGGTTGGGAGGTCCTTGACTTCTGGGTTCAGGGCTCCCGCTAGTGTGTGTAGATTGATCTTAATGCTAACCGGGTTATGGTCCGAGTATGAATCGTATAGATGCCACGAGACTCCCAGAGGATTCTCTGTGTACGTAGGGTCAATGTATGTGGCCTCCACCCCTCGAAGGCTGCTCGTGAAAATGTGATCAATCCGCCGTCTTGAAAAATCTTTGGGGTCAGTTACGTTATTATTGGAGATATACGTCCAATGTGTAAGTGCATGTCTATCTTCTATCAGGTCCCCGGTGTCATGCACATCCAGTTCCCCCATGAGCTTCCATACTAGACGATCACAAAGTGAGTATGTTGGCGCCCTTACCTCATTGTAATGGTCAAGTTGGTGGTTGAGTACTGCGTTGAAATCCCCGAGGATGTAAAAATACGGCGTGTCCATATTATTCCGAATGCATGCCCTCAGTTGATAGTGAAAACTCTTCATATCATCTGCAGTCAAGCCTGACGATTGTGGGGGGCAGTATACCCCGATGAACCATGCCTCTGTGCTAGGTTCTATACTACTGCCTGGGTTGAGGTTTACTTTGATCGCATTTATTCTTCCAACAAGGAGAGGGTGTAGCCTTCCCCATTCGGACGAGGTGCCTGTTACGCAAATCGATTCCTTGTGGAAAATCGATACCCCCCATTTCCCTTCTGGGTGAGTATGGTGTGTCTCGTTGTATCCCGGGAAGAAATTGTGTCTCATGTTACGGAGTTTTGATTCATTGAGCTTGGTGTCCACCATGACTGCTATGTCATGTTTGTCCACCCACCCCCCTCGCCTTGCGCGGTTGGGATCCGACATGATCTTATAATGTGCCTGAAGCGAGTTGATGTTGATGGTGCCCACGTTTATACAGTATGGAGCACCCGGTTGTGATGCGGCTCGTGGGAGGCGCTCCCCAGCAGTGTGTGACTCGATGTTCAACGCAAATTTAGTCCTGTAGGCCCGCGCCGTCTTGTCGAGGTCAACCGTAGTAAACCCCGCTAGTTCGCCTGACTCAAAGTTCGACCATGTTAGGGATTTGCCCGACGATTGCCATTTTCCCCACAGGTGGGCCATCCTCAATACCCATATTCCGCAATTTACATCGTCATATTGATGCCGCTTCCTCATAAGGGAAAACTCGAGCTGTGTCCCTCCCATTTCCGTGGCTGCCCAACCGGCTACGGTTTCGTATATGAAATGTTCGTTCGTCGCTGCCAGCGCGTCGCCATGTTTGGGGTCATAAACATGTATCGAGACCCTTCCCGATGCTATCTTGTCCACGAGTACCAGTCGCCAATGCATATGGTCACATACCGGAATTAAACATTGGCCTGTTTCCGCTCCCATGTATGTACGGGCTCGTATAGTTAACTCGTGTCTCAGATCATATAGAGAGCAACATGTATGGGCCCTGCCGTGTAACCTTTGCATGACCCGATTCATCTCTGTGGAGCTCACCCACCCATTCTTGTCACCGACCGGGTCCTCTCCTGTGGCTCCTCCATACATCACTTGATCTTTATGTTCGGGTTGTTCCTCTACTGGGGGCGGTAAGGTCAGAAGAAAGAGTGCCTTAAGTATGCTCATGTTGTTGTATGGGACGCGTGCGGTGTGTAGACCGGCAGTACGGTGTGTAGTCCAAAATCGTTTAGACCTCTTATGTGCCCACTTGACCAGGGACCTCGGGCCCGGTGGGTGCGTGATGACCGGGAGAATAGGGTTGTCCCTTCTATTCCTAGTTCTTTCCTCTTTCCGTCTCCTCCAGGTCGTGGCAACATGCATAATCATAATAAACAGGCCTGATATGCTCACCCTTCCCTTGGTCTTCGGCATTACTTATAATCCGTCGTGCTGGAGGCGGAGTGCGGGCGAGACGAGTTACGCGCGCGGTACATTATATAACCAGTCGTGGAGGCTCGAAGGCACAGTGCAGAAGAGACGAGGTACGCGCGCGGCATATAATATAATCAATCGTGTATGACATGAATTATTATGTTGCTCATGTAGAGGGAAAGGAAAGAAGGAAGGAAGGGAAGCGTGCGGGGTTGATGGGGAGAGAGTTTAAGTATGGAGCGTGCGTCGAGCGGGAGAGACGCAATGTGGAGTGTGGCGAATAACGCGAATAACGCGAATCAAATATGGATCGAAAGTCGAAAATGTAATAATTATGAGCGTACGTTGCTGCTCCCATAGGTCACGCGTGTTTTCAAAATTACCGGTATATATAGAATAGATTATATATATATACGTTGTATATATATAATGTATATATATATATAACAGATTATACATAAGGGATAGATAGATTATATATAACGGATATATATATATAGCGCGAATAGCGCGAATAGCGCGAATAGCGCGAATAGCGCGAATAGCGCGAATAGCGCGAATAGCGCGAATAGCGCGAATAGCGCGAATAGCGCTAATAGCGCGAATAGCGCGAATAGCGCGAATAGCGCGAATAGCGCGAATAGCGCGAATAGCGCGAATAGCGCGAATAGCGCGAATAGCGCGAATAGCGCGAATAGCGCGAATAGCGCGAATAGCGCGAATAGCGCGAATAGCGCGAATAGCGTGTCCGGTTGTGTGCGATATATGTAAGTGAGGCTGTGTGTGATTGGAGTGGAAGGTGGAGTGTAATATACATGTAACACGGAATGGATTATGTGGACGAGTTTGTGTGTAATAGTTATGTATATCGTGTGGGAGTGTGTGAGTGCATGTGAAGGTATGCACGAAGGTGTGTGGGAATGTTTGCATGTTGAACAAATACACCATGTTTGTACTATTTATGCATTGTGCACCGTATGTATATGTAGCGCGGAAAAGGTATGCAGGGTTGAGGGGGGGAGGGATTAAGTACGGAGGGTGCGACCGCAGGGAGCCCACGCAGACCGGAGGGACGAAACCCTGCTGGAGGCGGAGCCCCGGAAATCGCTCTACACATATTTCATACAATACACTGCAGATATTGTATAGATCCTATTGTTGTTTACTCTGTCTGACCTATTACAAAAGTCGTATCCAGCTATACCTCGTTGCCCCATGCGTCCCAGCCCTTTCTTGGGGATCGGGCAAATAACTCGATCTTCTTCAGCGATCGTGCGAAAAGCTTCTCCATTGCCTTAAAGGCTGTCACAAACCACGGCTTATCGTGTACCTCAGCCGGGTTGTGACACTTGCTGTAGCAGTCTCTGTGACGAACGTATGACACGCGCAGTACGATACGCGCGAGGAGTTATGACAGTGACGAGATACGGAAATACGGATGGGTGTTACACTTGTTTGGAGATAGCGAGAATATGTAGGGCGGCGTAGCAGGGTGAGCCAGACGCTCATTTTTGTTTTGCCTTCGTAACAGTGATTCCGAAAATAGCCAGGACTCGCTTAAGACCGCGAAAACAGCAGTGTTATGAGATAATTTGTAAGATACAGTATTCTTCTGCTTGTAAAAGATATACATTTGTGGACTTGTCCTTGTGCGACTGTGTCAGAACTGTAATTAACAGTCTTTTTCAAAACAAAAATGTGCCTTATTACAGACATGTCGTCTGTAATGCTGAGAGTTCAACAGCAGTCCAGAAGAACGAGACCTCTGAATGGTGATGCCAGGGACGGATTTATCCGTACTGGTAAGCCTTGGAAGAGGTTGAGTGAAGCAGGCTGTTGCGACACTCGAAGTTCACCAGTCTTGCAAAGTACAGCGACAGCGATCACAGCAGAACCAGTTGCTAATTTTGCAAACATGATTGCAGCGTTGAGAATTATGTACTGGGCTATTTCGGGAAGTGACATCCTGCTGGAGCAAAGCACCAGACGGTAAAGCCAGGGACGGATTCATCCGTACTGGTACGCCTGAAGGCGTGGAGCGAAACAGGACGGTCAGTGGACACCATCACGACAGCATTCTTTGTGGTCACTTGACCCATGCTGGCGTTCTGCTGACTTACTGCGTGGACCAGAGACACTGAGGGCAGAGGCAACCTTGCTGGACATCTGGGAGAGCCAATATAAGACCGGGTCACAGATGGAACCTTGCTCACCAGTCGTGGACGAGATTATCCTGGCAGTGATTGCTACTTAGAGCAAAGCACTGAAAGGTGAGGCCAGGGACGGATTCATCCGTACTGGTAAGCTGGGAAGTGTGGAGTGAAAAGAGCCTTCACACCAGTATCTCTTCTCCACCGGGAAGGTAGCAACGGAATCCAAGACTGACCGTCAGGAGCAGCAAAGGGCAGAGAGGCGTGCCCAGAGAGCGATACGAGTGAGCCAGCACTTTACAGAGCTGGAAGGAGAAGAAGGGGCTGCCGGTGGCCAGCCTGAGGCCCAAGTACTAGTACAGCCTGAGGCACAAGCACCAGCACAACTGCAAGCCCAGGCCCAGGAGCCGATAGTAATCTTTGAGGAAGACATGGAGTACACTGACTCCACTCGCATCAACCTTGGTACGCTGCCCAACTACACGGGCACCAAGGAAGAAGATCGGCCCAAGTTCCTGAGGGAGTTCGCCGACATGTGCGAGAATTTCGTACGGCAGCACAACGCCAACGTCAGGAGGAGGCTCAGGTCCGGGGCTGGCACTCTCACCGAAGCACAGATGAAGACCCTGAATGAGACTCCCCCTGACTTTGAATATCTGTGGGACATCATCCCTGCGTGTCTGGCTGGAGAGAACTCACAAGCTCTCAGCTGGTGGCGCGAGAACTATGAAAGAGGGGGGGTAGTGGCCTCCAACATGGACCGAGTCCTCAAGGACACTAGCGAGCACGGCCCACTCGAGGGTACCATTCCGTGTGCTAGGCCCCCTTTCAATGAGATGAACACTGGCACCACGTGGGTGATAGCGAGGCCAGTGACGAACCAAGACACCCAAGGGGAGGTTTCCGACGAATATCTGACTGATGGAACCTCCTTGAAAGGCTTGACGGGACGTGATGGCACCCGTGATACCCAGTACTTCTACGCGCTCAGGGGCTTCATCGCTGCCCTTGACAAGAAGTTCATGATGAAAGGGACTCAAGAGAAAGTGGATCTGTTGACACAGAAGCCACAGGAGGTGGGGCAGGATGGGCTGACCTACATGAAGATGTGCCAACGCAGGGAAATGCAGCTCAACACTGGGAAGGTGTTGAGCGATGAAGAGCTGCGTACCTTCATCGAGGACTGCGTGGACAACCTGCGCATCAAGGTCTTCCAGACGCGGGTGAAGGAGCAACTGAGGGCACAGTTCCCGCCACCCAATCGGGTGACCTGGAAGGACCTGGAGGCCATCGTCGAGGTTCAAGACAAGCTCAAGGGCGATGCAGAGTCTTGGATCCTCACCTTCCTCTAGGAGATCACCAGACGGTGTGGCTGCCAGTACTCCACCTGGGAGGCGCGACAGCATGGCCTTGACCTCAAGGCCATAAAGAACTCGATCTCGAAGATTGAGTCCTCTGAAGTGGTGCAGTCAGGCGAACTGGAGAACAGCAAGAAGGCAGATACACCACCTTCTAAGAAGATGAAGAAGGAGGTGAATGTGGCCGAAAGAGCTAAGAAGGCCTCCTACAACAAGACGCCACCGCCAGCAGAGGGCGTGCGTACGAACGACAAGCCCAAGTGCTTGCGCTGCTTTGGAGGGGGCTGGCATGAGTCCGATCCCGAGCAGTGCAGGAGTGGTTATAAACACGTCAAGATGCCTGCTGGATTCCACGAGAGCAGGCTTGGTTCCAGCAAGTGGTGGGACGCGGAGAACGCCGCCCTGCGCATGTACAATCTGAAGAACCGCTTCAAGAACTCTGACTGGGGCATCCTGGTGACGGACTGGCAGCAGCTGTCCAACGACGAGAAAGACAAGTACAGAGCCAAACAGTCACCGGAGGACAAGCAGAAGAGCGCCACTGGCAATCCCGAGGCGTTGAAAGCAGAGTACCAGGGCATGGTGGCTGCTAGGAAGACTGCCAGTCGTGCGGGCAGTGTGAAGTCGCAGGTGCTGTCCGAGGATGAGGGCTCCGACGAGGAACCAGTCGCAGCGCACGTCGCGGAGAGGGAGACCCACACCGTCGATGCACGCGCGCACCACCATGGCAGCGCAGGGGTAGGAGTGTCGGCTGGCCCTCCAACCGAGCTACTCTCAGCTATGGCCGAGGAGATGGGCGAAGAGGAGCTCTCGAGCGCCCTCAACACCTTGGGTCTGGGGGCACTCCCCGAGACGCTGTGCAAGAGTGCGGAGTCTGAACTCACGGCGGCTCCAGCAGTAGCCCTGGGAAGTACCCAGCGCATGAGGGGCTTCCCAGTGAAGACACCCGAGGAGTACGAGGCAGACGCACAGGTGCCCATGGCGCCTGCGGCGGACGAGATGCAGAGGAAGGTGCAGCTCATGGCCTCCGTGATCAAGAGTCTGGGAGCAGCTTTCCGTAAGCTAGCTGCTGGACTCGTAGCAGAAGGTCGCATCACAGCTCCAAGGGGTGTGGAGACCTTGGTGGAACTGGCTGAGAACAACCAGCTCCCCGTGCCGACAGCCTCAGCAGCAGACTGCCAGGACATCAGCGATGAGGATGACGACTGCCCGGGCATGGAGTCGGGCGACGACAGTGACGAAGAAGAGGTTCCTCTGGACGAGATGCCGGAGGACATGGTGGAGCAGCCCAGGAAGGGGAGGACGACGGTGCATGTAACAGCTGCAGCGGCCACCGTCCAGAAGAGCTATGGGGTGAGAGACTTCAGCGAAAGGGGCGAGCTGCACGCAGGGACCATGGAGGCCAAGGCATACGAGCTATTGAAGAAGAAGATGCTCAGTGGTCTTACAGAGGAACAGCTCACTGCCATGGCACAGGTCCAGCCTGTATGCAAGCTCCTGAACGAGTCTTTGGCACAAGGGATGGCACTGATGGCCTCTGGAGGCTTGCTTATGTTGTACAAAGCGCTTCTCCTGGACACGGGAGCCAACTGCAACATTATCCCAATCAGGACAGCCAACAGGTTGGGCCTGACCATCTTTGATGCGGAGACAGGGGCCAGGGTGGCTAGATGTGATGGCAGCCCTGCAGAATTCACGAAGTACTGCTACGTGGATGTGGTTCTCGCCGCGGGCACGCCGTACATGACTCTGCACCGGCTCCACGCCTTCGTCACCTACACCAACGACACGACGTGGGACTTCTTGGTGGGCACTGGACCCCTGAAGAACGCCCTCAAGTTGACCATCGACCTCTACAGAGGCATCGCCACTTCTGAGGCCGCGGTGTCACTGGGCATGAAGGAGAAGGTCACGTTGCCATTGATCGAGTTGACGCCGCCCGTCGATGCAAGGAGCAAGCGGAACGAAGACCCGAGAGTGTGCCTGGCGACCGAGATCTTCGACGTCGATGCCACGGCAGCGCGCACTCTTGCCCCCGCTTTTGAGGATTGCGCGCTACCACCACGTGAAGCGGTGTCCCTGGACACGAAGGGAGAGGACCGTCTGGCCCTCGCAGGGGAGAGGTGTGCGCCTGCACCTTGTGCATTCTCGCGAAACCACCCCGAGCTAATGGACAGCCTGGCGTCATGGCTAGAGGAGATGAGGCTGAGAAGGTTCAACTCGGAGGAGAAGGAGAGGCTCGAGGCGCGCTGCCAGTCCATGGTGGAGGCGGGCTTCCTGAGACCCAGCTCAATGATGCAAGGCGAGCTCACTGGGCGAGTCAGCTCACACACCGAGAGCTCAACGTACGAACCTCCGGCGCCTGGCACGTCCTTAACAGACCAGATGTTGGGCATGCTGCAAGCATCATCACGCAGCCAGCGGGAAGCCAATGTGGCGACCAGAGGTGAGTGGTCCAGTGCTGAAGAGCCAGATGCAAGGGGGTCCCTCACGCCAGCCAGCCTGGCCACGACTCAGTCAGACCCTCGCTATCCAGACCTCACGCTGGAGCAGGAGGCCGCGAGCGAAGCTGACTTCAAGCTGGCCAGCGTACAGCCATGGGTGGGCATGGCAGTGAACCCGTGGGACTACCAAGACAAGGAGAGCAGCTGGTCTCAGCAGCGCTTGTACATCGACCGCACGGGCTATGCTCGTCTGTGCACACTCTGCGAAGAGGGCGATGGAGGTGGTGTGGACGCAGGATTTGTGCGGGTCAAGTTCTCGCGTTGTGGAGAATACAAGACCATCCTGGAGACGGAGCTACTGTGGCCCGACTTTACGTTGGTGGACCAGAAGGTTGACAAGGAGACGAAGATACCCTCAGAGACCTGGACCACAAGGGCGAGCGGCAGGAAGGACAACGACCAGGTCCCACTCCCTGACTGTGGTGCCCATCGGGAGGCTGGAAGGTACACGATGGCGAGTGTTCAGGAGATCCTCAACACCCATCAGACGTACCCAGGGGTCGTGACGGGCAAGCTCATGTGGGACAAGGTGGCGCGCCAGTTCTGCGTACTCAGCGAGCACACTCGCGCCCAATGGGATCTCATGGAGCGTATGGTACGTCACACCATGGAAGGCGCCGCCAACATGACCCCCATGGGTAAGATGACTGGCGAGTTCCAGCTGCCTTTTTACTATGAGAAGGACCAGCGCTGGCAGTACCAGCTTCTAAAGTACGTACAGCGAGTGGACATCGCTGACCTTCGAGCTCGTCTGAAGGTGAGGTACGACATGGAGGTGGCTGGCGTGGAGGGCGAGAATGTGAAGGTGGTTCCGCAGCTTACGCTGTCAGACGCAGCGGACAAGATGGGGAAGTTCTACCCGGTGACAGATGGGGAAGGAGGCAGTGGCGAGGTGTTCAGCACAAACGCTGCCGCCGTGGAGTACCTACACCTGGGGGACAACACGAGAGTGATGCTCGGTGCATGCAAGACAGAGGAGCAAGCACAGGACGCGCTGGACACTTATGGGGCCAGAAGAAACCCTCCAGTGCGCACATCCAAGACTCTCAGGACGTCGAAGACGGTCAGGGGGGATGAGGCAGGGCCATCTGGCTCCGCACCGCCACCATCCTCAGCCACGCTTCGTTTACGGCATCAAACCTGGCCCAACGGCGTCTTCAACCCTGCCAAGTTAGAGTACCACGCTGCAGTGTTCCAGGGCACCTACGAGCCAGAGTCGCCCACTCGCAGCGAGAACACAGCTGGGGAAGCCAACTGGCTGGATCTGGGAGGGATCTCGGAGTTCATGGCGCTGCATGGACAGACGGTCTTCCTCATCCAGTACCGTTGTTTCATGGGCGAGATCGAGTTCCAACTTGGGAAGCCCTTCGCGCAGCGAGGAAAGGGGGTGCACACGCAGCGACTCAGCAGCCAGACCCTGCACCAGTACGCCTCCTCCGCCGGAGTGGGACAAAGGGGAGAGTTTCTGCCTCTGGGTGGGCAGTCGAAAGGCTGCACGGGAGGACTCCTTGGCACCTTACAGAAACATATGGAGCATCTGGTTGATCGTACTCAGCTCTTGGAGATCGCCAGAGGCCATTTGAGCGATGGCCCGCGGCAGGGCACCCTACGGGTTTTCAAGACCCGTGCCAACGCCCGGTCCAAGGCGTATATTACCTCTTCGAGGACAATCGCTACTACCGTGAGCGGGGACCCAGCAACATGGCGTTCACCTTGGAGTACCTCTCCTCAGGAACGCGCAAGTTCGACTGCTGTAGCTGGGAGACCTGGAACAAGGTGGCAGTGATGCACCGAGAACCATTGTCTGCGTTCACATCCTCGGTGGGCCCGGCGTTGCTAGCTGAGGCACGTCGGGCAGAGGTGCAGGCGCGTCTTCGAAACGACTTCATGAGATGCCTGGACCCAATCGAGGGAGAGGATGCAGGAAGTGAGGAGGGAGATGGCAGCATCTCAGGATACTCTTCCGACCTCACGGCTGTTGAGGGTGTGAGCACTCACACGGGTCGCACCAGAACACCATCGCCGCAGACAGAGGATGAAGACAGCGTGGAGGTCATCAGTGAAAGACTTGTTGGACTGTCTGCCAGTTTGGCACAAGGGCAGGCCGAGGTCGCAGCAAACCACCTCACCATGGCGGCTCTCTCGGAATCGATACGGGCACGTCAGGATATCATCAGAGAATATGAAGAACGACCTCGTGCCGCCCGCGCAACTGCGAGAATGAGCACGCTTGGGCCAGACTGCCCGGGGCTTGATGGTCGTGATGGCGCGCGAGCCACGCCCACGCCGGCACCCTACTCTGGCCGAGTTCTCGGCGGGATATCGACCATGGGCTTGGAGTGCAACATGGCACAGAGACCTGAGCACCAGTCAATCAACGACATTCTGAGATCCCCGGCACATTCCGTCTGCACGCAGCAGACTGAAGCCGTGCCTCCAGCTGCACAAGAGCAGGACTCCGTTTCGTACGTGCCATCAACCCCGAGCTCTACAGCACCCAGCAGCCCGGAGCGTTCCAGTGGCTTCGTTGCGCATGTCGACACTCGACCTTCAGGCCATCCTGCAGCGCGCCCACAGAGTCCAACTGAGAGTGCCGTACAGCAGCGTTCACCACGAGCTGGTCAGCGCAGGAGGAGATCTCCGAGCCCCAGGGAAGGCGCTCATCGTCAGGACGCGGCTCGCGGTCGACATGCCGGCATTGGCGCGTCGCGTGCTCCCCAGAGACGCCAAAGTTATGATGAAATCTGGGAGGAGAGGAGAAGGGAGAGCGCACTGGGGCCTTTTCAAGGGGGCACCGGGCCGGCTGCAGCCCGGCGCGCCCGTCACTGAGAAGCAGCCCCGGCGAAAAGCCGGGCACGCAGCCCGCCAATGATAGGCGGGCGAAGCGCACTCAGGTGTGCTTCCTGCTCGTGGGGGTGTTCGTGCGCTTGCATTGGCCGCAGCTGCCTCATTTTGCAGTGATGGCAGTATGGATGGCTATGGAGGTATTCAGATTTCTTGGTGAGGTCGTAGCCTGCTGGGCATTCCACGCTGAAGTGCCCCGCAGAGCCATGGCACGCGCATTGTGGGCCATGCGCGCAGCACCACTCGAGCCATGGGCACATCGACAGGCGCCTCTGCGAGTGCTGTTGGAGCTGGCCAGGCACCTACTGCTGTTGACCAAGGGTGCCCTTGAGGTAGCTGGGCTCCACCACGCCCGGCGTGGGCTGTGGTACGTGCCATTGCTACGGTTCTGTCTCGCCATGCTCGCCATGCACTTCACGCACATGGTCGGCACTCTGGGGTGCGTCTTGACAGTTGGCGCCCACATTGTCCACCATGGGTTGCCATGCTCCGGCTTGATTTACAATGGTGGCACGTTCGCCACGCTGGAGACTCAGATAGGTCGCGCGCTGGCGGTCGCCCAGCGGATCTTGGCCGCAGGGCCGGCTACGCTGGCCGCTGTTCCTCGGCGCATGCAGAAGCCGCGCTTTGCCGCCCGACTGCAGCGCCTGCAGTTCACAGCCGCTTGCTACCAGGTGGCGCACTGTGTCTATGTGATATCAGTCTTGGCGCTGGTGGTCTACGTGTCTGCGGGAGGAGGCCTGGGCCGTATGCAAGGGGGGTGGAGGATGTTGACTTGCATACTGACCCTTCACCCTCCAGTTAAACCAGTGGGTACCAGCAGAATTTTAAAACTTTTGCTGCTACTAGCGGTGGCTGCTTGGGTGGCCGCTGTGGCCCCTGGGGAGTTTCAGGGCGTGCTGGCGATGGGATCGTGCTCGGGCTCGCCGACCAGATCTATCAGGACCGCCTGGGAAGACCAGAGGTCTTCGCGCCAATGGGACACCGGATGGGAGGCTATGGTGGCAGAGCGAGACGAGGTGCTTCCGCACACGGTGCTGGACACGTTACAGCCAGGGGGCACGACCAGGGTCACCAAGGACGAGGCCGCGTGGCTGGACACTGAGCTCAATGCCACCTTCGGAGGGCATCCCGAGTTCACCGAGGAGAATTGGGAGGAGATGCGCAATGTGGTGAGGAGGTGCAGCTACTGCTTCGCCAACAAGCCGCAGGACATCAAAGGCTACCATGGGGGCGCGGCACATGCGACCTTCGCCATCCCTTTCAAGGACGAGACTAAGGTAGCTTACCAACGACCGAGGAAATACAGCCCGGGAGAGCAGGAGATCATCGACCTGCACTGCAAGGAACTGCTGGAATATGGCTTCATCGAGCCGGCTTCGCAGCACTGCAGACACGCCAGCAACGTGGTGGTCGCGGGGAAGAAGGATCACGACACTGGACAGTGGACCTCGACGAGATTCTGCGTCGACCTCCGGAATACGAACCGGTTGTCGCTGAAGGATAACACGTTACCACATCGTCCAGAAGAGCTCTACCAGCGCGTGGCCAAGGCCAAGTTCAAGACTACCCTGGACGCGACCAAGGCGTTCCACCAGATTCCCATGACCACTGAGGAGGACAGGGACAAGACAGCGTTCTGGTGGGGCAACCAGCTCTATCGCTACACATCCATGCCGTTTGGAGCAGCTGGAGCAACCGCAGCCTTCATCAGGATCATGGACTACGAGCTACGCCACCTGCAACACTGCACGGTGGCGTACGTCGATGACGTGTGCATATACTCAGACACCGCTGAGCAGCACATCAAGGATGTGGAAGCCGTGCTTCGCACTTTGGGGGATGCAGGGATACGTCTGCATTCGGGCAAGTCGACCTTCGGGTCAGCCACGGTGGACTTCTTGGGCTACCGCATCGGCTATAACACCATTGGCGCGCAGGACATCAAGTGCAAGGCCATCCAAGAGCTGCCCAAGCCCGAGGATAAAACTGGAGTACGCTCCATCCTTGGACTCATGAACTATTACAAAGGTCTGGTGGGGGAACCCATGGGACCCAACTACTCAGAGATGGCACGACCATTGAACGACTTGCTCAGAAAGGAAGTGTTGGATGTCAAGGAAGCTTGGGGGAAGGATCAGGACCAGGCATTGCAAGCATTGAAGGATGCCCTATGTTCGGGGAGATGTTTGAAGCCCATTGATTACAGCAAGCCCATCTTCCTCTACACAGACTGGAGCAACCATGGCATTGGCGCAGTGCTGGGGCAGAAGGACGAGAATGGCGTAGAGCACATCTGTGTGGTCATCAGCCGCTCGCTGTCGAAGACCGAGAGACAGTACGCGAGCTTCCAGGGTGAGATGCTGGCAGTGGTGTGGGCCATCCGCACATTACGACAGTACCTGCACGGGATCCACTTCACGCTGATCACCGACCATTCGCCGCTCACAACACTCATGGAGAAGGGGGACCTACAAGGTCAACACCTACGCTGGGCCATCAGCCTCCAGGAGTTTGAGTTCACGGTCCAGTACCGACCAGGTCCGAAGAATGAGAACGCGGATGTGCCATCCAGGTACCCACTGCCCAGCACCGCAGACGAGACTGGTGCCCGTTTGGATCGTGAAGGGGACCGAGCCAGAGAAGCGGGGCGTGCCGAGAGGCCAACGCGCTGTTTCACAGACATCATTTGCTTGGAAGTGACCAGGGAGCCACCACTTGGTCCCGAAGCAAGCCCAGAAGCCCAGGTGGCCAACTACTGCGAGAACATGGTCAGGGAGCAGCTGGGGACCAGCGCAGTCCATCGACTGTTTGATGTGCACTACCGAGAAGAGCTGGAGTGTAACAAGGGGGTCATGTTTGACACTGACCACCCGGAAGTGGCCAGGTGCTCGGGCAGGTTGACTCGAGTCGCTTGGGATGCCCTCAGCCAGGTCCGGCCGATCAGGGGTATGCATTCCGGAGGCTCACCGGCGATATACGGCGACGAGACCATGGAGGGTGGTAAGCTCAAAGTGCCGAAGAAGATCGACACGAGAGTGATTGACAAGAGCTTCTTCCGGGAAGCCAGAGAAGAGGGCGTGGTCTGCTATGAGCCGTGTGGGGGCCTGTGTGCTGGACTAGAGATGCTCTTGCGCTGCGGAGTTAAGGTTAACAAGTACCTCTACCAGGACATCTCGAAGTCCAGCCAGACGGTAGCCAGGGCCAGGTGCATGGCGCTCAGCCGCCGTCATCCTGACTTGTTCCATGCCGAGGCAGCCCACTTGGAGCAACTGCCCAGCAACATCGAAGACACCAGCCTCATTGACCTTGTACATGCAGGGGCATTGAGTGGAGAGCAGTGGGTCATGGTGTGTGGATATCCATGCCAGGACCTGTCACCAGCTGGTAAGCTGGCTGGTCTGGAGGGCAGGCACAGCAGACTGTTCTACCAGGCAGTGCGAGTCCTCTCCACGCTGCAACAGCTGCAGCCTCAGAGACCGCCAGCATATGTGCTAGAAAACGTTTCTCCGCTGTCACACAGGGAGAACTCGAAGATCAGGAAGGAGGTGTTTCCCATCATCAACAGCGTGGTGGGCCAGCCGGTGTCCTTTGACGCGGCGCGCGCGGGATCATACGCGCATCGTCTACGAGCATATTGGAGCAATCTGTTCCAAAATCAGCAGTTCAATCTGGTGATGGAGCGGGTGGACAGACCACCAGACAGATACGTGCGCGATATTCTGCAGCGAGGCTGGAAGCCGCGCAGGGTCGTCACAGGAGACAGGAAGCCTCACTACACCGCCAACGTTGTAGGGGAGCCTATGAGAGTATTGCCAACCATCTTGGCGACGCAAAACTCTCGTGCTTTTCGCGCGCCTCGCGCAGGCACAGTGGTGAGGAAGGGAGATGATGATGAAGTGGGGGAGACCAGAGAGGTTAACCTGGACGAGAAGGCAGTTGCCATGGGGTACAGCGCAGGTGAGCTGCGCGCGGCACATGGCATGAAAGACGAAGAATTGGCAGGAGTGCTTGGCCTTGCTATGGACCGAAGAGCAATGGAGCTATTGTATGCGATTGCCGAGGTCAGCACGACCAAACTGCCGAAGAGTGAGGAGAGTGAGGAGGAGGAACATGGCACGCTAGTTGCCATCCCTATCGCGAAATCCACCAAGGTGGCTGCCACCTCCGAGGGTACGGCTGAGCCGGTGCGAGCCCAACTAGCAGAGTGGATCACCAGTTCCAGCGGCTACACCCAGCAAGTCGCGCGACGCCTCAGCCATCAGGACTGGGAAGAACGACTGCAACGCATGTGCAGCCAAGGACAGAAAGGTACGCAGGGGCTAGGCACCGCCGACGCTGTGCCACGCCGAAGACAGTGGAAGATGGCCTCCATGAAGCTCGCGGGCTACGAGGCACGTCACCGGCAGGCCTTTTCAAGACCTGGAGGCAAGCCAGCAGAGACAAGCTCAGCCCCAGAGTGGGCACCAGTGACAAAGGAGAAAGAGATGAGGCTGCCTAAGCTGCCCGACACTACGAGAATGGTTGCCATGCTAGCCAGCGTAACCAACCAGGAGTCACTCCGAGAAAGATACCCCGATGTACACGAGGACGAGCTATGCCTCGCGTGGGTCAAGACAGGAGGAAGAGTGGAGGTGCCCAAGGAGGAGTATCACAGGGTAAGGAAGAGAGCAGCGCGCCACCGTTGGGACGAGCTCATGGGCGAGTTATACATGGTCACTGTCAGTGGTAAGGAGCTGCTGGTGCCCAAGCCCTGTGACAGGATTCAGTTGGTGCGTGAGTACCATGAGAGGACTGGCCATTGGGGCATCAGGCGGACATTGAACCTGTTGTGGCAACGCCATTACTGGGCAGGCATGAAACAGGATGTGCAAGCAGTGGTCACTCAGTGCCAGACTTGCCAGAGGGTGAAGACGCACTATGCACGGGAGGAGGCGAATCTCACGCCGCTGGAAATCAAGTCCTTCATGTACCGCTGGTCCCTGGATTTAGCTTGGCCTACGAAACGCACCACGAAGGCTGGGAACCAACGCGTCTTGGTCATGATTGAGCACTACACGCGATTCGTCGTGTGTGTTCCAATCCCCGATAAGGAGGCCGCCACCATCGCCAGCGCATTTCGCTATCATGTCCTATCCGTGTTTGGGGCGCCTGCAGAATGTTTGGTGGATGGGGGCACGGAGTTTGAAGGTGAGTTCTCTGCTCTATGCAAGCAGTGTCTCATTGACCGAAGAGTGACTTCACCGAGTTCCCCAGAGAGCAATGGCTTAACTGAACGAGTGGTACGCACCCTCAAGTTTTGCTTCAAGAAGATGGCCCTCGACAAGGGCCTGGACTTCGAGTGGGATGAGATGCTCTGGTCACTCGTACTCAGCTACAACGCAGCTAGGCAGCAGTCCACTGGAGTGGCGCCATTCACCTTGCTGTTCGCTCAGGAAGCCACGGTGCCACCGGATCTTCGTGCTCGACCCGAGTTGGACTTTGGGAAGCAGGAGGAGAAGACACTGGCTGATGATCTGTTACAGCGAGCCGCCATCGTGAAGAGGCTCATGGTACATGCAGGGTGCAACCTGGAGATCGCTCAGCACCGCGACACTTTACGGTACGAGCACAGGAGGAGTGGCAGTTACGAGCCGAAGCCGCACCAGTTCAAGGCAGGCGATTTCGTATATATACGACAACAACCGCGCTCTGGCATGGAGGTAGCCACCAAGCCAGCCATCCTGAAGATAGTCAAGGTGCAAAGAGATGGAGTGGTAGTGTTGGAGGACAGCACGAAGCTGCGGGAGAAGAGCACAGTGCAAAATATTGCACCATGTCACCTACAAGTGAAAGACCAGTACGACTGCAGTGCAGCCATTCCCAGCAAGCATCTCGCGTGTGAGGCGTGCATGCGGACAGATGGGGAGGCAGCCATGTTGCTGTGTGACACCTGTAACCGTGGTTATCACACGTGGTGTCTGAATCCAGCGCTGGATGGAGTACCTGAAGGGGATTGGCAATGTCCCAAGTGCTTAGGTGGGACCGTGGTGGCAGCTGCCGCCGAGGTGAGCGCGTCAATCGTCGACAAGATGGCGGCCATGGAGCTGCAGCTGAGAGAGAAGCTGGGATCAGATGTGGTATTGCTGCCTGCAGACGTGGGTCCGCATCGTGCAGTGAGGCCGGGACGTGAAGACCCATGGCAGGCGCTGACCTCGCGGCAGATGCTCAGAAAAGAAGGGAGCATGGGGGATCTTCCTGACAGAGTGGCCTGGGGAAACCAGGAGGAGCTCAGCAGAGTGATCACAGAAGTGATGCCAGGATTCTGGCATGAGGGCCATCGTACCATCTTGAGCAGGAAGTGTGCAGAGCAGCACACTCGCGCGAGAGGTCTCCGCAAGACGTCCACGGTGCAGGCCATGAGCCCCGAGGAAGTGCAGAAGAGAGGAGATGTGACGCAACTGAGCAGAGCTCAGGTGAAGATTGCCAGTCAACTGGATTGGGGCTTAGAGTTGGTGATGACAGTTCCTCAGGAGGTCAGACGTTTGGCGCACGAGGTGACTTGGGAGAAGATCACACAGGTATGGGATCCTTGGGCTGGCACAGGTGTCATTGGCAAGGTTATGTCGTTGGAATGGCCTCACCTGAAGGTTATGAACAATGATTGGAATCCGCAGTTGAAGTGGCACGAAGCCCTTAATGCTTTACAACCGGGCAATTATCGAGCCTGGAAGGAGAAGTATGGGGTGTGTGACGCGGTGGTGACTTCACCCTGGTTTGCAGTGCTGGATATTGCGTTGCCATTGGCAGTACTGGCCAGCCGTGTGGTGGCTTGTATTCATGTGCCATCGCACTACATGACAGATATGACAGAAAGCAGGGCACAATACTTTCGTAAGCTGTGTCACGCTGGACGCTTACACGTGATTGGGCATTTGGAGCATGGACCTATTGGCAGAAGATGCATGTGGGTCATGGTGTTTCGCAACCCTTTGACAAGAGCCAGGATGTTGCGAGGAGGAGAAGCTTCTGGAGTGGGTATGTTTACCTTCAGCATGGGCAAGTTCGCAATGGATGGCGTTACGACAGAAGATGCTGAGCAAGCTCTTGTCTAATGTCTGTGCTACCAGTGGCAGCTACAGATGGGGGATGTTGAGAAAAAGAGCTTGCATAAGTTGTGAGAAAAGATAAAGAGATATCAAAAATTTTGAGATTTTGTATAGTTACAGTAGCAAGCTAACTGTGCAGTCATATAAGGAAACATATGCAAAGTCGAGCTAGTGTTGTGGAGGCACTGACAATAAGTAAGACTGTCTAGTAGTAGGGCTAGAGGGTTGTGCTTTGTGTGGACGCTTCGTGCATAAGTTCGCGACAGCTGTCACAAACCACGGCTTATCGTGTACCTCAGCCGGGTTGTGACACTTGCTGTAGCAGTCTCTGTGACGAACGTATGACACGCGCAGTACGATACGCGCGAGGAGTTATGACAGTGACGAGATACGGAAATACGGATGGGTGTTACACTTGTTTGGAGATAGCGAGAATATGTAGGGCGGCGTAGCAGGGTGAGCCAGACGCTCATTTTTGTTTTGCCTTCGTAACAGTGATTCCGAAAATAGCCAGGACTCGCTTAAGACCGCGAAAACAGCAGTGTTATGAGATAATTTGTAAGATACAGCATTCTTCTGCTTGTAAAGATATACATTTGTGGACTTGTCCTTGTGCGACTGCGTCAGAACTGTAATTAACAGTCTTTTTCATGTTGAGAAAAAGAGCTTGCATAAGTTGTGAGAAAAGATAAAGAGATATCAAAAATTTTGAGATTTTGTATAGTTACAGTAGCAAGCTAACTGTGCAGTCATATAAGGAAACATATGCAAAGTCGAGCTAGTGTTGTGGAGGCACTGACAATAAGTAAGACTGTCTAGTAGTAGGGCTAGAGGGTTGTGCTTTGTGTGGACGCTTCGTGCATAAGTTCGCGACAAGGCAGCCTTAGGTTTCACGGAGTGCTTTCCCCGTTTCGCAGCGATGAGTTGCGAGACTGTCTTGCTCGCCCGCCACTTTCTGATCGGAGGGCTCCCTCTCACCGCCACCAGAATAAACTCTGCACACGAACGTGTGTAGGAGCCCAAACCTACCGAAACGTTCCCATTCTGTGACCGCTTAATCCATACGCTCAACACGGTGCGGTATTTAAATCCCCACTGCGATATCAAATCGCAAGAGTGTTGCATATGGGGACCCGTCGTCCAGAGGCACAATATGCAGTTCTTATTAGCGATACGCGCCAGCGGCAGATGGCCCAGCTGGTTCATCGTGAGAACAGGGTAGTGGTGCGCCGCCGCCCCTGTCGCGTTGTTGTTCTCGTATCTGTAAGGTGGGTCCGCCAAAATAATGTCGTATTTCTTATCCCGTGGAAAACCAGCATACAAGCGATCTATCTCCTCTGCGCTCAGCTCACGAACTCCGTTCACTTCCGGGTGCTTAAGTGGCGACCGCATGTGGTAGCGCAGGCCGTGCGCCGACTTCGCCTCAAAACAACAGCCTGGGAGCGTGCATGCGAATAACTGCCGCCCCTTCGGATTATGCGCACACCTTGTCGCATGAGATCGTTCTGCGTTCTTGGACCATTTTACAACACCGCAGCCTGTGTGTCTACAAACGATCGGTGTCTTAGTCGCATACGCTCCGGTAATCCGTATCCGTTTATAATTCATGTCTGAGAGTGATACGAGCGAAGTTAACCGAGTATAATAAGAGACGAAACAAACTGTGGCACGCGCGCACGTGTTTGTTCACTGAGTATCTTTCATTAATAATTTGGGTTATGCCGCGTTCACAAAAGTGTTTTTGTGAACCTGAGAGTTGACCTAATATCCGTGACCCGGAACCCCGGGTTCGTCGTCCTCGACTCGCGCGCGTCGAGCGTACTCCGTTATATTTTCTGGGAACTATCGCATTATAGTGATGGGATAACATCGGAGAGGCGTGGCATGGTGCGGTATGAAATGAGACGGGATTGTGTGAGCAAAATTGCATGTTGTGTGTTGAGAAGGCAGATCAATCCCCGCCACACCCACACAAGGTTGTGTTTCAATCTAGTGGTTGGTGTTAATAAAATGACATATGCCACATGTGAAAGACAAAAACAGGTTCCAAATAATGGAAATCCACAGACAAATAAATAAGGTATAAGCATTGTGCTCATTCTATAAGTGGCCACTAATAAACCAAGGTTGTCCGCACGTAAGGGTTATGCCAAGTATGTTGTGTTGAGAAGCTAAACATATGTAACATGAGAATAACAAAAATAAACAGAGATACCACTTATGTAATAAATGCCCTCCGCGCACACATGCATATTACATATACATATACAATATTCTTGCACCCTGCAAACGTATACCGCTTCAACTCCAACCAGCACGTTACTTTAGAAAAAGGTGTCTCATTTCAATCTGATTTCATATTCCCAATGGTACCTGCGGCTCATACGACGCGCGAGTGTAGTATGTTCCGATTTAAGATCGAGCTGCCGCTAAGTATGAGCCTACGGGAGAAACACCCTCCATCCGCTCCGAGGCAGGGGTGGAGATGCGAGCCTCCTCTGCAACATGCATGGCTTCCTCGTCCATCGTGTCGTCACCCATGTCACTCATTGGGGGCATAGGAGGCGGAGGCGGTGGCAGAGGCGGGGCCAAAGGCAAGGGCATGCCCACCCCGATGGGAGTGAGCGGTGGGAAGGAACGGGTTGGAGAGCCATCATCCGACCAGCTGCTGCTTCCACGTGCTCGCATCCGACGAGCATCATTTGCCTCCTCGCGGGCCCTTTTCTTGGCAATCTTCTCTGTCTCAAGAATAGGGGCGATCGGAGGAATAAGACCTTCTTTCTGGTATGCGCGGAAGTCCCTCGATACGATCGCGTGGAACTCCGTGTTCTTGTGGGCCTCCAAAGAACGGGCGGTGGCGAGGACCATGTTGATGAGCTTACCAGCTCGCAGGTTCACGAAGCAAGTTTGGCACTCCGCGGAGCACTCGATACCACCGTCATGCTTCACGTTCCTGCCCTCGATGACGGCTTGCTTCCTCACTTCGTCCTTCATAGGGCACTTCGAAAAATGGTGTTCGCCAGCACACCAGGTACAATGCCGATACGGTTTCACCGGGGTAAAAGTGATCGTGAGCTTGAGTTTTTCCGCCCTGCCGTTTATTGGCACCTGTATCGTCTTAGGGCCCGCCAGCAACGCCGCTCCCCTATCGAAAATGGCGGGTGCAACTACCACCATGGCGTTGTTAGTGTAACCTTGGGTTACTCCGTTCACCTTACGAGGCTGAAACATAATCTGCACCGCGCGTGCCTTGGCGCCTTTCACGAAACCAACCACTCCCGCGATGAAATCAGCAGTCCGCACCAGATGATGTCTCCTTGTGAAGAAAATGACGTGCCCATCTAGCAGCTGAGGGGGGATCTGGAACTTGACAGTGAAGCCCTTAACCTCACACTCTTTCTCAGCGCTGATATGTTTGCCTCTGTAAAAAAGGCCCTCACTGCTCCCACCAGACAGAAGTTGCTTGCTGATCGCGAAGTTCGTGAGATCTTTGGTGACACTAAAAGGGATGAAAAAGGAGCCCATATCGGTGAACCACTTCGAGATACCCTCGTGTCCTTGAGGTGTGGAGATCATCACGCTATTTGTGTCTTGGTTAACTCGCTGACTTGCTTTATCCGCGTCGAAACGTATCTCACTCATGGACTGCAATATGAGTGTGTCCTCAGGGATAACGTGTCCTGCCTTGCGTAGGCGCGAGCGAGCCATCATCTCTAGTGCTTCGACAACCTCTCTGGCAGGCTGGACAAACTCTCCAATCACACAGGCCTGAGATGGGAAGACGGCTTGGAAAGAAGATTGCTTGGCTGCTGTGGAGAGATGGAACGAGTTTTCGAGAGAATCTTCGTCGTTGAAAATCTTTTCTTCGTTTATCTCAACCTCTTCTTCATCGTATCCGAACGAGGCCAGATCAAGCTCAAGGGCCGCCGCCATCTGCTAGTACAAGAACGAAACACCACCTGCCATCCAATAAATATAGATTGCGACCAAGTACAACACAAACACAATCAATCATGAAAATGTATTTTAAAGGACAACTAAAGCGTATCCAGTGCGTTATGACATCACTCAATAGACAACTTTAAGTTCGGTGTTTGGAGCGGCCCGCATAGCGAAACCCCTCAAACAACCTTCTTAGCAGGTGTTCAATCGTTCCTGCCCTTTCTGAGAGAAATACCTTTAATATATCGCTTCAATATATAGGTTCAGCTCGAATTTCTTTTGTAAAAAACGCTTTTTTCAGACCACAGTTGCCTGTGCTCTCGAGAATCGGCATGACATGTGACATGAAATCACATGACATGACATGATATTGACATGACATGACATGACATGATTATGACACACGACAGCGACAGCGACAGCGACAGCGACAGCGACAGCGACAGCGACAGCGACAGCGACAGCGACAGCGACAGCGACACCATCACCATCACCATCGCCATCACATTCACCAGCATCAGCACCACATGCGACACGAGACCTAGCAGCCGTGTTGTGGAGAGCTGACGTGTCGCCGGCGATCAACGCCCGAATTCTTAGATCACCGGCCGTTTTTGGCTAGATCTGAGACCTAAGGTATTTTTCGGCGCATCTTCGCCGTTAGTTGCTTTAAATCACCGGCCGCTCGACCAAATCTTCCAGTAGTATCTCGTTGCAATGGTTTGTGGCATCTGAACGTCGGATTGATATTATATGATAGAATCTAACGATTAGCAGCGATGTCGCGATATTTTGCAAAAAATTGCCTCGGTCGTCGCAGTCTTGTGAGTTGAGCAGTTGTAACGAGTTTCAGTTAGAGTTTGGCAGTTTGCACCGTCGTCGCAGAGTGTCACGAGAGAACGTTTTTTTCCTGGAATATCACAACTGTCAAACACGAAACAGCACAAACCGAAACGAACGGAAGCTATAAACCGCGATCTCTTCATCTGGATTTGTCTCTCGGCCCGACTCTTCAGTAATTTTACTACGCTTTCGCACCAGTTTTCCAGCTGGCAAATTTCCTTCTCGAAGTTGAACAATGGGTTTGAAGATCTGCGTGACCGGTGGCACAGGCTACATAGCGTCCTGGGTTGTGAAAAAGCTTCTTGCAGGAGGTCATACAGTGAATTGTACTGTGCGAGATCCAGAAAACGAACATGCGCAGGCCTTGGCTGCACTATCTTCGACGACTTTAGTCCTTTTCAAAGCTGACCTTATGGAGGTGGTTCATTCCCCCCGGAAGGCAGTTCCGCGCAAACCGAAGCACAAGCCCCCCCTTTGGCAAGGTTCCAAGTAGGGGAGCGGACGCCTGCTGTATGCTATTTGTCTCGCCAACTGTTTAAAAGTAGCATATGCTTCATAGGCTTCATGCGTACACAATATGATCCAATTCGAACGGCTTTCAGAGACCTTCAAATGTGCTATGTTCCTGATTTGAAGCCTTCTTCAACTTCCAAGTTCTATCGCTCTTGGCGTTGGCCTCTGGGGTTTTGTGGCGCCTGGCCATGAGTAGTCTCGACTCAGCCCCAGCCGTCAGGCTCGGTGTCCGCCTGCTTAGGAGCCTTTTTCCGTGTGCGAGCAGATATTAGATCTTAAGCTGTTTAACCTTTCACACGGGCGCTTGTGTTGGTTCTTGACACTCGCGGTTTCAGCGGTCGAACCCAAGTTCGATGGGTTACACTCCCCTTGCATGGCGTGCAAATATTGTATCACGGAATATCCCTCTTTGTTCTTATGGACAAGGATGCTGTGTTCGTGAGCCTTCATGAGCAGTAGACCATAACACCTCTGGCAGGTTGGCGTTTTCCACATTCCGGGTCTGTGTGTTGTAACCTGATGGTACGGGTGGAAACTTCGCGCGAGACTGGCATGTCTGTCGTATCCAAGGTCGTGTGCTTTCTACACAGGCTTATGTTTTCCTGCCTGAGCTTCAGCATTCACATTAGTTTTTTTCGAGGTCACTTCAGCTCCCATGCGTTGTCTAAACGTTTCTTCTCTTCAGCGACCCGCAAGAAATGCAGAAAAACTTTTAAAGTTACAAACCTTATTCAGTTTGAGCCTTCCTTTCCGTTGCAAGCGTCCCACCACCAAGAACATGGGCGCATGCGTAACTGCCGCTGAAGCGCTAGCGCGTTGTTCACCTCTCAGAATCATAAACCTGCGGCGGTTGATCCTTAGGAGACTTTTGCGACTTGACCCTGTTCCCCCGTCGGTGCGTATCGAGAGCACTGCAAGCATCTCTGTCGCCTGCCAGGCTCGCCCTCACGCCCAGGTCGTCCGGGGGTGCAGGAGGGTTCCTTCGACGAAGCGGTAGCCGGCTGCGACTACGTGCTGCATATGGCTTCACCGTTTAGCTTAAGCACGAAGAATGCTGAGAAAACTATCATTGAGCCTGCCGTGAATGGCACAAAGAATGTCCTCAGCGCCTGCGACAAAGGTCAGTCCCGCCTTTGTTGGACTTCCTCCATCGAGCGCGAACCCGTCGCCATCTGCCGAAACCTTCCGTCAACGAGTGCGAACCCGCCAGGGCCCTCCCTAAGGCTTACGTCGACAGTGGCAAGCCGAGCGGCTCGTCGCAGCCTCTCCCGTGCGCCTCACAGCTATTGGTTACTGACTTCTTTCTTTGCTTTGTACAGCGGAGAGCGTCAAACGCGTGGTTGTCACCTCCTCCGTCGGTGCGATCTGGGGCTCACCGTCCGATAAGGAGATCCGCTATGTCTTCTCGGAGGAGGACTGGAACGAAACTTCCGACCCGAAGAAGGACCCTTGTAAGTCTCTTAACCTCTGCGTGCACGCGAATCGGACTGCCTTTGCATAATCCAAAACGCTGACTCCGGGATCCCAAGAACCGGCGCCCGCTGCAGCTTTCAGCTGCTGGCGATCCCCTCCTCATCGATGGAAATCACTTCAAGCCCCTCTGGTTATCCGGAACTGGCAGAGCTCAACGATTCCTCTGGTCTCCCGGTGCCGGCAGACCTGAGAGAACCAGGCCTGTCAGGTTCCCCGGTGCCGGCAGACCTGAGAGCACCAGGCCTGTCAGGTTCCCCGGTGCAGGCAGACTCATGCGACCTCCTTTTGCCTGGAGCTGGCAGACTAATAGCGCCTCTCTGGTTGCCTGGTACCGGCAGACTTCTTGAGTAAGACGATGGCGGAGAAGGCGGCATGGGAGGTTGCGAAGGACAAGCACTACGAGCTCACCACCATCAATCCGGGCTTCGTGATGGGGCCGGCAGCCATGGGCCGCGTCGAGGGCGAGAGCGCAGGTACGGGCCCCGGCAGTGCTAGAGGCAGATCCTCAGAGAACCACCGCGAAGTCGTGTGCGCTGCGTGCTTGCGAACCCTGGAGTTCCGCGCTCACGGCCTCGAGCTTTAGAAGGCGCGGTGATGGGCTGGTGTGGTGTGTGAAGGAGTGCTTGGCCATGGGCTGGCGTGGGGTGAAGTTGCGGGTGCAGCGATGGGCGGGTGTGGTGTGTGTTTTGGAGGGTTTCCCCTTTCAATTCGGCGTTGGCCCGAGCACCAACGTGGACTCTTTTTGTGGGGGACCATCGTATGAGCTCACAGTGGCTCCACACTGTTTTGGGGGGACTAGGATGTACGTGGACTCTTTCTGTGCGGGACCATCGTATGAGCTCACAGTGGCTCCACACTGTTTTGGGGGACTACGGATGTACGTGGACTCTTTTCTGGGGGGACCTCGTATGACTCTGGTGACTCCCACTGTTTGGGGGACTAAAGGGATATCAAATGGACTATCTTTTTGTGAGGACCATGTTGGAAACTCTACCCAGTGGCTCCACACTTTGTTTTGGGGAGGACTGGGATATGCGGACTCTTCTTTTTGTGGGGGACCATATTCTGCTGAGCTCACCCAATGGCTCCCACATTGTTTTGGGGGTTTACAAGATGTGCGTGGACTCTTTGTGAGAGGACCATCTTGTGCAAACTCTTACAGTGGCTCTATGTTTTGGGGACTTCAGATGTCACGCGGACTCTTTTTGTGGGGGACCATCATTATGAGCTCACAGTGGCTTACCCACACTGTTTGGGGGGACTAGGATAATGCGTGGACTCTTTTTGGGGGACCATCATGAGCTCCACAGTGGCTCCACACTGTTTTGGGGGACTGCGGATCTTTTGATGGACTCTTTTTGGGGGGACCACTCATGCCAGACTCTCACAGTGGCTCCACACCTGTTTGGGGGACTAGGATATCGTCAGACTCATCCACCCCCAGAGGACCATCGTATGAGCTGCAGTGTGATACACGCACTGTTTGGGGGGACTAGGATGTCGTGGACTCTTTTTTGTGCGGGACCATAAACATGAGCTCAAGTGGCTCCCCTTTTCTTTTAGGGACTAGGATGTCACGTGGACTCTTTGGAGGTTCCTCAATGTGAGCTCACAGTGGCTCCACTGTTTTGAGGGACTAGGATATTGGACTCTTTCTGTGGGGGACCATTGTATGAGCTCACAGTGGCTCCACACTGTTTTGGGGGGACTAGGATGTATGTGGCTTGTCTTTGTACCGATATTTGC
>LGRX02026603.1:0-20001 GCA_001247695.2 Cymbomonas tetramitiformis | reverse complement strand
GCCAGCACAAAGCCAGCCAGCACAAAGCCAGCCAGCACAAAGTCAACCAGCACAAAGCCAACACACGCCAACACAAGCCAACACAAAGCCAACACATCCATCAACAACCAACACATCCATCAATAGTCATCACGTCCAACACGAACACAATATATGAATAACCTCTATCTCGCATATGGTAAATCTAGTGGCACACATGCCAAGTACGCTAACTATTCTCTACTTGAGCTATGCATGACATGGCACTTATTCACCATGTGGTCCATGCGTTGTTTGTGGTCCACAGGGACTAGAACAAAAACTGAAACGCATTCGAGAGACGGCCACCAATACCGGAATTTCCAACGATAGCGCCAAGCACGTGAAGTTGTCTTCTATCGCCTTCCAGATGGGAGACCATGCCTACGACGTCCCCAAGGGTGCCAAGTTAATTGAGGCGGAAAGGAAAGAAGAATACGGCCAAGATGCTAAAGTGCTTACGGGTGGATGTTGCGAACACAAGGGGGACAATACGGCAGGGCAAGGTTTAACAGCTGGATTTAAGCTCGCTTGGTGCATTCACGCTAAGGTCCAACAACGACTACCAGCTCCACAAATCCCACCAACAACAACTATAGCCACCCCAACCCCAACCCCCCCCCCGCCTCCCGTCCTTGCAACAGTAGGGAGCAACAGCAACAACAACAGCCAGGGGGAGCAGCAGCAACGCAGCTCAGCAGCCGGGGAGCAACAGCAACAGCAGCCAGAGTATGGCTACAACAAACAGCGCAGCCGGGGAGCAACAGCTGCAACAACAGCCAGGGGAACAACAACAGCAGCCAGGGGAGCAGCAGCTGCAGCAACAGCGGGGAGCAACGTGCAACAGCAACCAGGGAGCAACAGCAGCAGCAACAGCCAGAGAACAGCATCTGCAGCATGGCGCAGCGGGGGAGCAACAGCAGCCAGGGGAGCAGCAGGCCACGCGACAACGGCCGGGGGTACCAGGCTACTGACAACAGCCAGAGAGCATCAGCAGCCGGGGGAGCAACAGCAGCAACAGCCAGGGGAACAACAACAGCAACCAGCAGCCAGGGGTAGCAGCTGCTGGCAGCCAGAGGAACAGCAGCTACAACAGCAGCCAGAGAACAACAATGACATCGACCAGAACCGAAATTTGCAACCGAGAACAGCGGCCCGACGACCAGGGAACAATAGCAGCAGCATCAGCCGGGGGAGCAGCAGCATCAGCCGGGGGAGCAGCAGCATCAGCCGGGGGAGCAGCAGCATCAGCCGGGGCATCAAGGGAAGGGGCATCACCACCATCATGTTATGCTTTGACTTCTGTGGAGGCTGCAACGTTGGCTAGCCACTTCAAGACTCGAGGGCTATGTGAGCAGGACCTTACCGACTTGTGGGTGGCACGTGGCTACGAGGAAGGCTTCTTTCGCGAAGAGCTTGCCGAACTTGAAGAACAAGGTCTTCCTAAGTACACTGCTCTCTTCTTTATGACCACCATCTCTTCTCCTGTGGCACTCCCAAACAAGTGGCAAACCGGAGGTCGATTGGATGTGGAGAATGTGGCTTGTGGGGGCCTATCTCTAGTGGTGTTGGCTTGCCTTGCGCTAGCCGATGCTAAACCTCGTGAGAATGGACTACAACATTTGTGGAACCAATGGCTTGTGAACACCCACAGCGACCAATATCCTAAACTTCGTGCCGTGGGTAAAGCGAGATTCCATGAGAAGTCCGGAAACGCGGGCGCTCTATTCCTTTTGCGACACGTGGTGAGGGCTTTCCTTGAGCATCACCAAGCTGCACACGAGACCGTTGGCAACTTGAACAAGAATATCTATGAGGGACTAGGTGACGCCGCAACTATACTAGAGATGGGTGTGGCCTACTTGTTCTACTATGAGTGCGGCTTTGGCTTCTCTAGTGTGAAGGAGGTGGTTGACGACATCTGGGAGATGGGACCTCGATATGACCACATCGAGGAGGAGCTTTTGAACCTCATCAAGGACCCCCGCCCTCTACTCGACGGCAAAGAAGCCCAATGGAGATCTGCTACAAGAACTGGAGCTTATCCTCACATGTTTGGGACAGATGTGCAGAGGCCCAAACCAGTGATCGCTCTTGGCATACGGGAATACCTTAGCTCGACGACGAATGAGGAGTACTTGCTGGCAGCGGGTTTGATGGTGGTCTGCTTGAAGGAGTGCTTGAAGGTGTTCCGAAGATTTTCCGAGACTCAGCTTTCTTCTCAAAATGGCACTCTTCGGAAAGAGGTGGTTCCTGCCCATGAACGAGCTCAATTGCCCAAGATCCCAATCTCAAACTCGGAATGCGAAAGCTTGTTGGGAAGGTTCAAACAAGAGGGCAGAAAGAAGTACAATCAGAAGCCCAGGACAACAGAGGTTCAAGTTCAGAGCTGTTCACTCGGATTCTACAACGAGGGTGACACACCGAGCTTACAACCGGAGGTGTTGAGGTATGTCCCATACAAATTTAGGAGCATGTGTTGTTGGGGATGCCCAATGGGGCAAGGGGCATGGGTTGTTGGGGAGACCCAATGGGGCAAGGGGCATGTGTTGTTGGGGAGGCCCAATGGGCAAGGGGCATGTAAGTTGGGGATGCCCAATGGGGCAAGGCATGTGTTGGGGATGCCCAATGGGGCAAGAGGCATGTGTGTTGTTGGGGATGCCCAAAGGGGCAGTGTTGTTGGGGATGCCCAATGGGGCAAGGGCACATGTGTTGTTGAGGATGCCCAATGGGGAGGGGCATGGGTTGTTGGGGAGATGCCCATCAGCAAGGGCGTGTGAGCAGCTGGGGATGCCTGATGGGGCAAGGCATGTGTGTTGTTGGGGAGGCCCAATGGGGCAAGGGGCATGTGTTGTTGGGGATGCCCAATGGGGCAAGGGGCATGTGCTATTGGGGATTCCCAATGGGGCAAGGGGCATGTGGTGTTGGGGATGCGCATGCCCAATGGGCCAAGGTGAATTTGTGAATATGGAGTGGGACACGGGGAAATCTCAGGTATGCCATGCAAGAGACTCGGAGGAGACAGCCTGAGGAGCGGCGTAGTGTTGTGATGAAGAAGCATACAGCACAAGTGTTCGAGGCGATGCAAGAGCAAATTGAGACATTGCAAAGGAGACAAAGAAATCGGGTGGAAACGGAGGAACGGTATGCCACGCTATCTACCTGCAAGACGATCGAGGACGTCGATATCCTTCTTCGTGGACCTTCTGAATTCTCCCAAAAGCCCCAACCCTTGGCACGAGTCAAAGCTCAATTGAATCGATGGAAGCGCATTGAGAAAGTGAAGGAGGTGCACTTCTCAAGAGATGGAAAGAGTTTAAGCAAGGCGGAGCTAGTGGCGCAACTAAGACAAGTTGTGCTAGCAGCAGCATCAACTGGGGGCGCAGCAGCTACAGCAGCAGCCGGGGGAGCATCAGCTGCAACAGCAGCCGGGGGAGCAACAGCAGCAGCAGCCGGGGGAGCAACAGCTGCAACTGAGTAGGCAATGCAACAGCAGCCGGGAAGCAACAGCAGCAGCCGGGGAGCAACAACAGCAGCTGGGAGGCCAGGCAGCCAAAGCTGCAGCAGCAGCAGCAGCAGTAGCAGCCGGGGAAGCAGCAGTAGCAGCAGCAGCCGGGGGAGCAACAGCAGCAGCCGGGGGAGCAGCAGCGGCAACAGCAGCCGGGGGAGCAACAGCTGCAACAGCAGCCGGGGGAGTAGCAGCTGCAGCCGGAGCCGTGTGCTTTACTGAATTGCAACGAACTATGCTGAAGCAACAAATTGCTTTTTTTAAAAAGTGGATGATCTACAAGAGCAAGGAGAATCCCCCACCTATTGCGAATTTCTTCGGTCTTCAATTACCACGAACTTCTTCTCGGCCTCCCATCGTTGATGCTAACTCCTGAAGTTGCGTCATACAATACCCCATTAGTCAAACCAAGTAATGATGGTATGATGCATGTTTGTGACACTTTGTTAGCCGTGATGCAACCACCATAAGTGGTTGCATCACGTTTCCAGGCGGGGCCGCGAGGAGGCCAAGTGTCTTTCCCGCCCATATCTAGCAGCAACAACAGCAGCAACAACAACAACAACAGAAGCAACAACGACAACAACAACAACAACAACAACAGCAACAACAGCAACAACAACAACAGCAACAACAGCAACAGCAGCAGCAGCAGCAGCAATAATAGCAACAACGGCTACAATAAGTGCATTCATAAGCGAGGACGGCAAGTGAGAACACAACGAAGCAAGGGTGAAAACATTTCATTCAATAAATGGATACTATGTAAATAAACTTTGTTCAACTACCACTAGCCTCACTTGCTTTCCTCGCTCGCCTTGCAGCCCGTCTATTGTGCGCGCCCTTGTTCTTGTCCAACCTATTTTGATCCCTTCGTGGGACTTGCGTTCCCTCACCATGAGCCCTAGCATATGCATTCCGCGTGCGCCTCTTGTGATAGACGACTGCAAAAGCCCTGGAGGCACGAACTCTCGTACCTCCACCCCGTAATCGCAGAACTTTTCCTTGCGTGGGTGGAGTGTGTGTATTCGATTTGTCGCCACGTTCCTTGAAAGTGATAGGCACTCCCTCAAGAAGTGGCTCCGAAATTGAGTGCGCATATTGAGAGTCCCATACGATGATGTCGCTGTCATACAGGCGGATAGCTACGCCTTGCTGTGGGAGCACCATGTACTGCTCTATGTCTTCTGGCGGTGCCGCCACAGTAGGGGCTTCAACCACTTCCATATCACCCTCTCCCAATGCGTAAACACCATCAACAACCACCCCCATCGATAGAGTCCCTTCCATATCGTCGTCGTCGTGAATCTCTGCACAAAAGTTTCTACCCACACAGATTTGCCCACCATATCTCTTTCCAAAACTTAAAGGGAATGCAATGTCGCTATAGACTTCATTCAAGTAGTCAAGAGAGTCTACCAGTAATTGACATACACTATCATATATCTCTCTTGCAAACCGATCGATTTGACCGGTGGTCACCCCTACACTAGGGAGTGCTCGGTCGGTACTAGGGTCTCGAAACTCTGGCACACAGCGGTACTCCTCCAGCTTGTTGTGTCGAGCTGTATCTTTTTCGCCGCCGATCTTCAATCGCTCCCCCCACACGGACATGTTATCTGCCGTAAATCCATGTGACTTTCCTCTCTTCAAGAAAGGGAACATTTTGCACATATTCGCAACTTGAGAAAGAAACAGCCCACGTCTATGGGGAGCGGCATAGAGTGATGAAGGAAGGTGCGCAGCTGTGACGGTGTCTGTGTGCGAGTCATAAAACAAATAGGCGTCTCTGTCTTCCAATATTTCACGGCATACATCACTCACTCGGATCTCTTTTGCAGAAAGCTTTCCCGAACGTGTGGTGGGAACTTTTCCGTAATGGCATTCCGACTTCGGAATCAAACTTTCCACGCTGTCCCAAAATATAACCCGGATGCCCAAGCGCTTCGCTTCCGCCAACACATTCACATATTCCACTTTATGCTGGACTTTAGGTTCAGGGTTATTATTATGGGCTCTGATAGCCCCTAGCCTGACCCGTCTCTGATCGGAACCGTGACTCCGCTAGTAGCTAGGATGACAGTACAGTAGTACTGTACTGTCAGTCATCACTTCGTATTATCCGGGTTTCCGAGATGCATGATAAAAGCACTCGGCCGGACTGATTATGGGAGCTTAGCCAGTTTTACCCGAGCGGAACACCTGTTCTCGCAGGTTATGCGCGTCACCACTTCCCTAGTAATTCTGATGGCACAGCGCCTAGCTGTTGCCATGTTTGGCTAAGTTTTGACACAGAGATGGGGTGGGCGCCCCCTTAGGCAGTAGTTCGTCTTATCGCGGTATGGCCTTCTTTTGAGGTGGAGATCAGTTTTACGGCACAATTTTCGGCAGCAGTATCGTCGCTTATTATGGCTTCTTTTTACGTTTCGCCTGGCCGGTGGAGAGGACATTCCGCGTATGGTGGCTCGCAACCACTTTTAGCCAATCGGCTCATGACCTGTTTGATGTTGTTGTTGTTGTTGAGACTTCTGCAGGAATTGGCCGCTGCACTTTATGATCTTTCTACTGCCGCCACACTAGCCCACACTACCCGTCTCGCCGTCATTTTTACCATGGAGACTCCAATTGGACCACGCACGCGCGCTAGAGCGCGGAAACTAGCAACCATTTTCGATGATGTTGGGGCACTGAATGCAGCCACGCCATCGACTCCGCATTTGGCTTCGGGAGAATCAGAAGCGTCCACTGCGGCAGCCGTACTTTTGCAGAAGTTGCGCAGGGACTCTTTCGATGTTCAATGCGCCAAAACAGCAGCGACCAAAGTTCTGGGTGACAAAACTGCAAAATTTAAAGGCAGCGAGAATTCGGCTTCGGACATTTTTTCACAGTTGGTATCCGAGCTACAGCAGTTGTTCACGCTGCAGTCGCCTGCGTTTGCACCCCTGTTTGAACTGACAGCTGCTGACGCCCCTGTCCTGTCTGCTGCGAATGAGCTGTTGTACTCTGTGCTGCTACTGCTGACTGCGCCAGGGTCTCCTGCCCGTAATTGGGTAGAGGCTTCTGGTTCGGATGTTCCTGCCGATGGCAAGCGTGCCACCCTCGAGGTGGTGCGTATGCTTGCGGATGTATCGACCCCGTTCGATGCGTTTGCAGAGCTGCTTGAGGTTAGGATCTCTGATGAACATGACCCTGACTCTGACATTCGGCTGTTTAACAGCTGTCTTCGGGATGCACAGCGTCTGCAGGAGTTGCCCGAGGACGCTGTTAAACGGCAGTTCATCTCTGCGCTGTCTGGGCCGGCTTACGCCGCGCTGGTTGACTCGTTTGCTCGAGCTGACCAGCGTGCGGCTGTGAGTCTGCTCACCTTGCAGGCGCGCGTGCGCGAGCAGTACCGCTGCGGGCGGCTCTCGGGCAAGCGCACTGCGGGGCGGCCCATGTCTGTTGCGTCTTGCACCACTGACACTGGCCTGGCTTCGGCCATCGATCGGCTCAGTGCTCAGTTGGTCAAGTTGCAGCGGGATGTGGATTCCCTTAAGAAGGGTGGCTCCAAGCCCCCTGGGAAACACACTCCGCGCAACTTCCACCGTCCTGGAGTGCAACCACTTGCTCACTCCACCTCTTCGGAGGTGGCCTTTGACAAGCGGTCTAGCACCTTTGTCCCAACGTGCAGGCACGAGAAGTGCCGCGCCGTTGGGTCAAAGCATTGGCTGAGTGAGTGTCCTCACAAGGACACTCACCCAATGACCATTTCGGCATCCTACTGCCAAGCCGTCGAGTCTTATGACTCCGACGTGCTTGCCCTTCGTTTTCAGCGGTACTATGACGCTGGGGATGAGGGGTCCATGGAGCACTTGTGTGCTCTCGTGGGGCAACCTGAAATCTGTGAGCTGTCTGCGCATTCCTTTGCTCCAGAGCCTACGGCTCTGCAGCAGTTCAAGGATGCCGCTGCCTCTGCTGAGTCCGCACCTGATGAGCACCTGTCCATTGGCCGTGTTGCATTTGCTGAGGTCAGCGGTCCGCTTGCTGGTGGTGTCGTTGAGCCGACTGCCCACAAGCAGCTGCTGCCGGAGGCCTCTGCGCCCGTGCATGGTAAGCCGAGTGACTTGCATGAGGTCAGCCGTACCGCCTTCGTGCCGCCGTCTGCCTCTCTGGCTCTCGGCCCGACGGCTACGGCTGACAATTCATTCAAAACATTCAACACTATACACCCTGACTGGTTTGACATTGACCCTGAGCCTGTTGAGGTGTGTGGTTCCGATGATGATGGGGAGGGCTCCAACTACTCTCCTAATGTCTGCCTGACTGAAATTGAGGGGGGTGCACCGCCGACGGCTGCAGCATTTCGACGATTCGGAGTCCCCAGAGGCTCCAAGCCATTTGGCATCGGTCAGTTTGCGCTCACTCTCTTCATGGTGGCTACATTTCTCTTCAGTGCTACGGCGATGCCGACACTCGTGGTCGGCGGTGGTGTCAGGGGCCTGGTTGAGCCCGGAGCCACTTACGATCGCGGTGCGGTTCGTCTCGATGAAGCATTACCGGATCCTCTTTGCCCGCCTGTGGTTACTGCTGGTTCGTCGATGCCGCAGCGGGACGTGACACGATTTTCTTTTCAATCGACCTCGGCTGCTTTGCAATTTGGACATCCTAACATTCCACTTCGGGATCCGCCTGACCCACTTGGGTCTGGTGGTGTCAACGCCTTTCAATTGTCATCTCAACTCACTTCGGAGGTATTTCTGCCTTGGAATCCGACCGCTGAACTCGGCTCTGCCGACCAGCTTTACAGTGGCTGAGTTTGCTTATCTGTGATCCTGGTGGTTTGATTAGCCTTGGCCGCAGTAGTGGGTTGTGCCGGGACAAGTCCCCGGGCACCCAGCTTAAAGTATATCTGTTTCCAGTGAAGTTGCTGTTTGTTATCTGTTTAGTTAGCTCCGCTTGCCTAGCCCTATTAGCTACGTCACAGCTCCGGGTGGTGTGCTGGACTTTAGGTTCAGGGTTATTATTATGGGCTCTGATAGCCCCTAGCCTGACCCGTCTCTGATCGGAACCGTGACTCCGCTAGTAGCTAGGATGACAGTACAGTAGTACTGTACTGTCAGTCATCACTTCGTATTATCCGGGTTTCCGAGATGCATGATAAAAGCACTCGGCCGGACTGATTATGGGAGCTTAGCCAGTTTTACCCGAGCGGAACACCTGTTCTCGCACTTTACGCTTAATATCATTATCATTCGCTTTCCCCATTCTAGATTCCTGCAAACTTGTGACAATTAATTTTTATGCACAAATTTAAAGGCAAATTTGAGGGAGAACACAGAACTAAGCCCTGGAACCTCAACGTCGCTCCTTTAACCTCAGCTGAGCTCTCGTCCCAACGTCTCATCTCTGAGCATGAGCACACGCGCGCGATAAGTCGCGATGGCCATCCTGGTGCCACAAATCGTGCTTATTAACACTGTGTCATGTGTCGCCCTGTCATCCCACTTCGGCTGGAGTACCCAAAACGTTGGGAATGAGGGCCATGCTACACGCCGCTCTGCTGTGTATCCTGCCCTGTTCGGCTTTGGTTTCCATTACATTTCCATATTTTCATTTCCATATTTCCATTTATGACCGTACGATGCGCCACGGATCGGCCATTGAAATCACTGCGCCGCGAACTGCGCCGCGGCAGCATACTCATGAACATTCTCATCGGGCTGACCATCTCGTAAGCCCGTTCTTGTAGGTGGGCGTGCGGTGGGTGCCCATACGTGTCACGCCAAGTGTACGCCGCGCCTTAGGATACAGGCGATACACATACTCCTGAAGTCCATACTGTAGTCCTGATACTCCATACTGGATACTCTACTGCATACTGATTACTCGAAGGGCCGCATACCGATAGGGCGCACGTCACAGGATACGCGCCTTTCAGGATCTAAGAGTCTAGGAGTGATCCATCATTCAAGGGGATTGACGATGACGCGTAGGGCATAGGCGCGTAGCCCATTATAGATCCTGTCAGGGGCGAAGGGGCAAAATCAGATTTTATATATCATGAACGCTGCTCGTATGCTGGATGCTGAAGCGCTCCCAGCCGACGCACCGAAGGTGTAAAAACATTATTATAACAGCGAATCGCACTCGTCGCTCCCGCGTCGCGTCGCTTTACTATTCGATTGCGATGTGGGTATCTCTGATACAAACAGTATAAACAACGCATAAACAACGTGCACCCAAGCGGCGTTACGATGATTTACATCAGGGAGGAAGAAGAAATGGAACTCAATATAGTCAGGTATAAGACTTTTCGACGACTGTTCTTATTATACCGTGCTGGGATGCCCATCATACATGTACCATTTATGTCACGCTGTATAATTCTATTTCGTGATTTGCTGAATCCCTATCCAGCGAGGGCGCATCTCTATAATTATACAAAAACATCTGATACAAACAGTGCAGTTTAGCAGACTTTCAGCAGTGAATGTGATGTCTCAGAGTGAAATGAAAGACAACTGTACAAACCAAAGCGAAAGGTCAAACACAGTTTTTAAAAAATTGTAAACTCGGTTTATATAAAATCGGTTCGATCACGAGTTCATGACTGACAGACGACGCTGACATGACATGACACAGTGTCGTCACAGTGTCATCATCCCGCTCTGTTATTCGCGGTTTGCTTGTTTAAGGTAAGGTGAGGTTACAAGGTAATTTGCTTCGGTCCTAAAAAATAACATAGATAACATTACATAACATAAAACATAGCAGAGGCTTGTTTTACCTCTGCTCCTTATGATTTGGAACCTGGCCAAATTACCTTACTTACCTTACTTACCTTACTTACCTTACTTACCTTACTTAATCAGCAAAGCGCGAATCCCAACGGGCGACACACACGAACTTCCGATCTCACGATCGCCAGACGCTAACGATGACAGTGCCACTGCAGTCGCGTACATTTACCGCGACGCCACCCACGCGTTATGGCATGGCATGTTGGGATGCAAAAAGCGAAGCACTGTCGCGCACATGATCCTACGGTCAGATGGCCTAGTGGAGATCTCTTTTTGAGATCGATCCGCCTAGTATTATATACTCTTTCATACTCTTTATATAAACTCTGGAGTCTAGATTCATATTTTATTTTATTTGTATCTTTTATTTCTATATGGCCTGGATTAGAAACTAATGTGTAATACTCTATGTATTATACAATGTATTCGCACCGAAGGTGCATCTATTCCTCTCGTCCGATCAGTCCGATTCTATCATATTACTGTACTGCATTTTTCGATCTAAAGTTCTAAACGCTTTTATGCAACGGACATTCGACGAATGCCACCACGTCATCCTTTCCTCTGTAGACATCGCGCTCCCGTCGCGTCGTCGAAGATTCTTTGTATAAATATAAAATATAAACGAAATAACGAATGATGAGATGATCGAACGATCAGATTCAGATGGCCTACAGGTCAAAATTGAGATCGACCAAGCCAGACCAAGTAAGACAAAGAGTATGAAATAAAAACATAAACAAGCAACTACACCTCTTCTTCTTGTGCTCACCTGTCCACCTGTGAGCAGCTTTGCCAAGCGAATGGATCTACAGAGCCCCTTCCCCGACTGTTGAACTTGGATTGTATGAAATTGACTGTGGTATCCCGTCTTTCACATGTACCTTAACTTTGTAACGTTTCTTGTCGTAAGTAGGAACCGTCCTCCTGCGGCAACGTGCTTCTTCGGAAGTCAACTCTGAGGATTCTTGAGGTTCGCCCGCAACAACTCGACGTGTATAGGTTCAGGTGTCTGAGGGCAGAATTCTCGATTTTGCCTCCAAAAGCAGCAGGCTGGACCACTGATTTGTTGAATTAATTCTAGAACATCTCATGCCTTGCACCTGAGGAGAAAGATGTAGCCCGGCAAAGTCGCATTCGCACAGTATGAGGGATACTGTCGTTTCGAAGATGGCCGAAGGCGATAAAAAGGAATTGTGGACCCTGCTTGACGTGGTAAAGGCTATGGAAAAAGAACGGTAACGCCTGCACGAATTGTATGCTCAAGAGACTCTACGCGTCTTCTGCCTATGGATTCTCTGGCGCATACAAGTGACATATCCTGCGTAAGCGATGTATGAAGTTCCTGGGAGGCGCTCGCAAGTTTGCCGGTTACGTGAACTGTTTCCTAACCTTTAGGTACAAGGTCTGAGGGCGTGTTGCATTCGAAGGTGTACAGCGTTAGGGTTTCTTCTACCCCGTGATAGTATGTTTTGAGTCAGCGGTTCGGGAAACTAACTGACGTTTGAAACATATCTAGAGGAAATCTTGTTGGCTACGGTGTAAACTAAGACCTGCTCCTTCTAGGACCTGTTCCTTTTAGGACGAATATTCTGTTGCAACTGAAAGAAACACTGCTTGCATCCCAAACATTTGGCTCAGCTGACCAAGAGGAGTTCTACGCTGCTTCGCTATTACTGGTGAAAGCGTAGAAAGCGTGATGGAATCCAAAAGCTTACTCAGCAAGTTGCGCTTCAAACACCGAGTTGTCGTGTCTCCACTGCCTACACACCAGCTGTACTCGTCCTCGTCAGCGCGCGCAAGTCTGCGACGCTACTTCATCGCTCGCGCATGTAATCTGTGAGGGGAGGGTTGATATTCCGGCAGAGATAGCCAGTCTGATTCTTGCACCGTGGACGAGCCGCCTCATCTTCTGGAACAAGGGGCACGTGAGGTAGTCACGCTTTTCCATCTTCCACCACGTCTTCGTACCGCCATCGTTGTGCTAATCCATATTTGATATTTTCTGTGGTATGAGGTGGTCTTAGTCAAAGCATATTACACCCCTGGCAAATAAGTCTGCGTGCACTGAAAACTTGTGACATGCAAGCATTACCAGTCTCAATCGCATCGCCTCTTACGTTTATGCTAATTATTTAAGTAACTCAACCATCATCGCACTTTCTCTCTTCCGCGCTCTCTCACGCTCTCCGGTGAACACGAGAGACTTTTCAAAGACGCCGACTGCTCTCGCTCGGTCTGAGTAGAAACGAAATCGTAGTCCCTGAAGTATGGCAGTTGTCTCATGCAGCCGCCCTTAAATTCGACATTACAGCATCTCGCGCGCTCTCAAGACTTACGAAAACTTCCATCGCTGCTGCCCTCACTTTCTCTCATGCTGAAAAACTGCAACCACGGGAAAACAGCTGCTCTTCTTCAGAATATTAAAAATACGACAAACAACTGCGGAAAACTGCCATCGCGCTCTGTGATGAAGTTGTAAGACTCGCTTTAAAGTGCATCCATACTCTAAAGCGCAATACCCCCCTTATCCTCTGTTTAGTGAGCCGCCGAGGGACATGCCACTAGAACACACTTACTTGGCGTTACCCGGGCGAATTCCTGGGCTCATTGAAGATTCCATCGCAGTTGTCTCTCTCTCTCTCTCTCTTGGCTGACGTGACTATCTCACGGGGCTTCTTGGTTTTCGCACTGGGAAGCTCACTCACGTTAGTTAGTGCCTCTGGGATTTTCTCCGGCATATCCGGTGGGAGGTACAATGATATGCGCAGCTTCGGTGTGGCTTGCGATGCCCTCTGTGTCTCACGCTGCGACTCTGGGGTCGTCTGTGTGACATGCGACGCCCTCTGTGTCTTCACGCTGTGCCTCTGGCGGGGTCTTTCTTGTCTGAGCTACAGTAGGAGTCTTGCCTGGTTGCGATTTGTGGCGATGATGGGTTGTGGCGATGGTGGAGGAGCGGTGGATAGGTGCGCGAATTTCTTACGGAGCTGAGCTCAGAGCGGCAGTCACTCGATGCAAACTCGCTGCGTCTCGTCGAGGTGCGACCACCCTCCCGGAACCTTGCAACCTTGCGGCCATCACACAGAAGGCGGCAGGATCAATTCGCGGTGGTTCACAGGCACGACAGTCTGCTTGCCTCGCCTTGCCTCAAGTTTGCGGTGTATGGCAAGGCCGGGCTGTAGCTGCGCGAACCTTTTCCCAACCATGACAGGTGGCTCCCCTGCACGCGGTGTATGCACCTGCCGAACCATGACAGGTGGCTCCCCTGCACGCGGTGTATGCACCTGCCGAACCATGACAGGTGGCTCCCCTGCACGCGGTGTCTGCAGCTGTCCTCAAAGGTTCCGCAAGGTAGTTGAATTATGAGGCTGTTGAGGATTCCCACACTACTGCTCTCACAAGCCTCTTTCATCCACTAGGGTCTAATGGGGGGGCGATTGAGGGCTTTAAGGATTGGAGGTGGGAACCACGTCAGCAAACAATTTCCCGAATCTGCAGCAAAGCAGTCACCTCCGGAGAATGCCAGGGCTTGGCCTCGCAATCTGCGTTCTCGTCACCTCGTACGCAACTTTCGTTGAATCGACAACTCGAGCACACTGCTCGGCATCTGTAACAATTGCGCTGGTGCGGATCTCGACATCTGTGCAAGGTGCCGTCAGCCAGGCGGGCCGCTGAGCTCCAGGGAAGAGCAGATAGAGCGGGGGGGGGGATGGGGCCAGAAGCAGAGTCCTCACCGGGATGGAAGAAGCAGGCCATGCCAAAGTCGAGGGCCTTGAGTGGGGAGTCCGAGTGGTCATCCAGGAAAAGAAAATTATGCGGTTTGATATCCCGGTGCATTATCCCACAGTCATGGCACTGGGCTACCACCTGCACCCCCAGCGCACGGGCCACGTCGGGAAGTTGTAGAGCTTAGGTGGCAGCGCCTCGTCCAGACGCCGGATAAAACATCCTGAAAGGACAAAACGTTGCTATCGTTTTGAATTAAACATGCTATCCAGATAGAAGGGTGCTATCGTTCCCGAAAAGACCTCCTCCAAATATCTCAGACCGTTATACACAACGTCTTCATGGTTTATGCGTGTGCTGTTTGCCGCTGGGGCCCCGATGGCTCTCGGTATAGGTCTGCTGCGCGTCGAGCGCGGCGCGGCTGGCAGGGGGCTGGTTAGCGGCTGGGTCTCCGGAGGGCTATACCTGGAGGGTGGCCTCGATAATTCTCGCCGCCTCCTCTTCAGTGTATTCGGAGTTCTGCGAGATGCGCTGCCAGACGTCTCCCCCAGTGCAAAGATCCATCACCAAATGCACCGCGCGCGGTCGCTGGTACCTGTAACAATCACAAGGGAGTGTTTTCACAAGATATATCTTGCGGTAAATGAAAGCCTCAACCTGCTCAAAAGAGCACTATGCGGTGTGATACAAATACAACATAAGCCACGGCCGGTCGACGACAAGCCTACGAGGATCGCGACGAACTCACCAGGCGTCGATAAAGACATCGTACAAGTGCACCGTATTTTGACCCATCCCGAGGCTCTTCATGATGTTGACTTCCACATCGATGTAACCTTGTAGTTCTTTGGAGAAGGGAACTGGGATACTCTTTATCGCGTATTCGGCTCCTGCATGGTGTGTGCATGGGCTGACAGTAATGCAGGAACATATGCCCAACGTGCATGACTGTGGAATTGAAGCTGACAAGTGGACACCAAAGGAAAACGCAGGCGAGGCTGAGGCCGTGTTACCCTGATTGATTTAGGTTTAGGGCCGTTGGCAAGACGGCGTTCCACCGGCTATGCCGGCAGTTGACATCAAGCCAAGGGCGTCTGCGACTGTAGGACAGAAGAGAGCTAGAAGCGGGGTTCAAACCTTCGGTGCGTCACGCGCGAACTGCACCGAAGTGAAGATGATGCATGATGGTGAAACTTCGCCTACGATGAGGTACGTATGCACAACAGGTCAACAGACAGCAATAGACACAAAACGCCTTGTTAGAACTCTAGTCCGCAACAGTTACCTGTGTCACGGCGTTTAGCTTTAAATACCGTCGCTGAGGTCCCGCGACCGATTTCTTCGACCAGGGTGTACTTGTCCTCTAGGCCATTCGGGTAAGTCAGGTGGGAAGACAGCCTAGGGAATGAGCCCTCGCCAACCAAACAGGTCCGCACGAGAATAGAGCTGGTTGTCGAGTACGCCGGTTGGGTCATGTGTATATCGCAGAAACGAAAATTATCATTGAAACAACAAGGCCCACATGCATGTCTCAACTTAAAGAGCGTTTGGCACGAGCAGCAAGCGCAGTACTCCGTTACCTGGGTGAAAATCTGTTAGGCTGCTCGCGATGCCCTTTCACTGAAGAATCTCGTGTTCGCCTTGAGGCCGAGAGGTTGGTTTTTGGGGACAACAGCTTGATCAAAGAAACCGTCATAGTGAAGAAACCTTGCCCCTTGGAATTTGCTTTAAGATCAGCTATCGTATCCTATCACGGTTCAATTCCGGTACTCACTTAATAGCACTTTCACCCTGCTTTCTGCTCGTCCTGCGGTTTACCGTCATCAGAAATACTCAAGTCAGTTTGTACAAGTGCTTCGTCGCCTTTCGATGCTTTTCTGCACACTCTCGGATTGAGCTAGTTTCCAACAGGATCTATCTCCTTAGAGCTATCCATATGCAGCTCCGCCCGCCATATATGGCGGGTAAATCATACCCCACGCATTTCGAGCCCTGGAAAGCGCGTACTGTACGATCGAAGCAGGCCAAAGCATCTTAGGGGTAGAAGGTTCACGCAGGGTAAACCCAAATTTTGGTGCAAGTTTTAGGTTTTAAGGGGAGTAAATAGGGTTTTAAAGATCGCAATTTGAACAAAGTAAGTTGCATAATTATGATTGAAGAGGTTACAAAAAAAGCAAATGTGGCTGAATAAGGTTGAGGGTACTCTGGAACCCGAGTCTCCGGACCGAAATAGCGCGAATATTACTTAGGGTTTGTAACGCAGATTGAGCTTATGGGCGTCCGGAGACTCTGGAAGTACTTGTCAGGGGGGGTCCTCCGAATCCCCTAAAATTTGTATGGTGGCAGCAGGGGGTTATATAATGCAGGTTTACTGCTTGACGCATGTCCAGGAGATGCCTGGAACTCCTAGTACAAGAGATACCAGTGTCAAAATCACCAGTTGGCCAGCGAAACAGGGTATCTGCAGTTTCAAAATAAAGTAAAATGTCATAACTTTTTCATTTCAAGGTTATTTCTTGTGAAAGACGCGGCGAATCCCATGAGCATCTTGCCCCTAGTTCATTACAACGTGTCACATGCCATGAAAGGTACTTAATGACATGTTGCTATTAGCCGTCAATATAAGAGAGGTCCCGTCTTTCTCTATAGGTGCTTTACCGCTATCAATATGATATGCTATATGCTATTTGATATAGTGCAAGCTTACATTCCAAATATATATACTAAATACATAGTATTTTCCATTAACGCCTCTTCCTCTGGCCAGGCTCTAGTGAAGAATGCGATGAGCGTTGAGGTCTCTTCATACCACTGCCACGTTTCTCTTGTGCCTCTGTCAAAACAAGTCCACTTGGTGTCGAGCAAATGTCACACATCTTGCAACCTCGTGACACTTTGATTTTGTCGCCAAAGTGATCCAATAACATTTGGTGTCTACAATCTTTGATGTTGAAACAATATTTGCCCATCTCTTTGAGTTTGCTTCGTTTCGATTCTTGATTTTCTGTATTCTTTTGAAACACGATTTTGATATTTTGCAAGTTCTTTTGTGAGAACAACAACATGCAGTTAGCCCGCTCGCCATCTCTTCCTGCTCTACCAATTTCTTGAACATATGCCTCAATAGATTGTGGCATCGTGTGGTGTACAATCCACCTGACGTCTGCTTTGTCTACACCCATGCCAAAGGCATTGGTCGCCACTACTACTCGGATTTTTCCTGTCATAAAGTCTTTGTACACTTGTGAACGATCGGAAGATATCATTCCTCCGTGATAGTGTGCCGTCGTGATTAAAGCACCCGTATGCTCTTGTTGACTCAACCAGGTTGCAACCTTCTCACATTGAACTTGAGTCATACAATAGACGATGCCAGCAGAGGTGGACGGTTGATCCAATATGAAACTATGTATTTGTCGCCAACTCCCTTCAATGTTTTGCCCGGAAACTGTCTCATCTTCCAAAATCTTGTCTAGGATACTCACATACAGATTGGGTCTATGCGAGTTGGTGCAAAACTCCATGGGTTTCTTAAGCTTTAGCAGTACTTTAATATCTGATTTTGTCTTGTCTGTGGCTGTCCCTGTAACTGCCGTGAATGGTACGTCCGGGAAATGGTCTCTCAGTTCTCCGAGCCTAGCGTATGCCTTTCTGAAGTCTGCACCGAACTCACTGACACAATGAGCCTCATCCACTACAAACCGCTTCAATTTGGCCATAGCGTGGACTTCTAAAAGTGCCCGTGTCAAATCGGCATCTTTCTCTTGCTCACTGATTAATGTCTCTGGTGCAAGATATAACAATGTTATCATCCCTCGCTTTATCATATCTAGATAACACGCCTTCGCGTTAACTGTCAGCTCACTAGTATACTTGATAGCAGCGATGTCCTTACTGACTAATGTTGTTACTTGATCATGCATCAAGGATAGTAGTGGAGATATCACTACCGTGAGTCCAGATCCGATGGTTGCAGGAAGTTGGTAACACAAGCTCTTTCCAGCCCCCGTAGGCATAACTGCCAAAATGTCACTTCCGCCGACAGCCGTTGTGCAAATAGCTTCTTGATCACCACGAAACTCTGCGTGCTTGAAAATGCGTTGGTTGGCGATCTTCAACAACCGAGATGCACTCATCCATGTTCCATAACACCACACGAAACCTACCCTTCATTCTCACTTACTTTGAGTGCGCATGATATCAAGGCAACCTTCATGCATTCTACTACCCTCGCACTAGGTTGGGGACAAATGCATGGGGCAGATATCTTTACCACTCCCTACAACATCGGCATCTACTAACCCACATCCCTAGCTACTATATTGCAATTCACACAATCACTTACCAAATTCCTCTCGATCTCTTCATCACTATCATCAAAAGTTAAGCAATCCTCCATCTCGCGCTCGTCTTCACTAGCGGGATCCTCATCGGCCACGCCAGTGGCTAGCAATGCAAGCGCGTTTTCATGATGTCTGCGAAGATTGAGGTTTTTCACCCCAGCAACTTGCATTTGAACATGCAATGCCGCCATAGATGTCTCAGTCAACGCCGCTAGCGACCCGATTGTCGTCAGCCCAAGCGCTATAAGCTTAGGGCCAGTCGCCTTTCCGACTCCTCCCAGCTCGATTACCGGCGTGTCATGGTCAACTTGCCGATCAGCACGCCGCACAGCCGCCAACGGTATGTGTCCTGCAAACTTCGATCCACTAGGAAAACTCATCTTGACTGATTTGCAACTCCAGCAATCCACCACGACCGCACCAGACATCGGCACCAGCCGCTGTGCCAGCATATACCCCTTGTCACCAGGTTGCGATGTCCCTTCCGCCGCCTTTGCCCGCAGCGCCTTCATTTTCTCCATCGCTTCCGCCCGGTTTAAGTTTTCCGCATGAAAACATCCACCCTCCACTTGCATTCCATCGCCCCCAACTCCGTTGCCAAGCCTCCATCTCAAGCCATCCTCACCATCCACGACTGCTTGTAGTAAGCGAGCTTGGCACCCAACCTCGAAATCAGCCAATCTCGCTCGAATGGCTACTCGTTCCCCCTCAATATCAGTGCACAAAATCTGATTTTGCATGACCGCGATGTTGATGGCTTCATCATCGGATATCGATGCCCTCAACCCGCCAAGCAATAAGTCTGTGCCATCAAAAGAGTGTTCCTCCAACTCACATGCCAAATAACTCGCGTGATCCCTACTCACACGATGCGCGAACGCAAGCACGAAAGCGTCTCCAGTCCTCTCACGCATCCACCGCTCGTACTCCTCTACCGCTAGGCTGTGTTGCGGCGTCCCATCAGTTACGATGCATTCCCTCTCCAATTCAGACAAACTGCCCAAGGGCAAAAAGCCATTCGCCATGAGCTCCGCCATCTCCTGATCCCCACCTTCATCAACTTCGGTCTCTGGGCGTAGAGCATCGCTTTCCTCCTCACACCATGAGTACACACGTGCAGGGTTTACACCACCAGCCGCCATCCTGACTCTCACAGGAGCGCTTCCGATGACACACACGAATGCTCGCTTCGCCGCATTTGCCAAAATGGAAAGTTCTGCCTCCACTTGCACCGCGCGGCCCACATCGCACGCTCTCTCCACAGCCGCCCGTGAATGCCCCTCGATGTCCAAGTACTTCTCCGCATGCTCTGGCATCCTCGTAGCACCACCGTCCACCACGAAATGATCAACCAATGGCAATGGGACTCCATCACTCTTGAACATGCCAAGCGTCAGACACAAGTCCTTCACCTTGAGTTTGTCCTTCTCCATGTTATGCCTGTGCCCAGTGTATCTAACGATACCCCCGACAGGGGGGGTCTGAAACCCTGCGATGCAGGAGCTCAGGTCCCGCCCTATGCGAACCCTACCCACTACCCTAAGAATGGGCGCCATAGGAGCATAGGAAAGGCAAATTCACTTTTGAAAAGTGCCCCCTTTTCCTCACACCCGGCTCTACATAGCTA
>LGRX02026602.1:0-50029 GCA_001247695.2 Cymbomonas tetramitiformis | reverse complement strand
CAAGTTGGAGGAGGTGGGAACCACGTCAGCAAACAATTTCCCGAATCTGCAGCAAAGCAGTCACCTCCGGAGAATGCCAGGGCTTGGCCTCGCAATCTGCGTTCTCGTCACCTCGTACGCAACTTTCGTTGAATCGACAACTCGAGCACACTGCTCGGCATCTGTAACAATTGCGCTGGTGCGGATCTCGACATCTGTGCAAGGTGCCGTCAGCCAGGCGGGCCGCTGAGCTCCAGGGAAGAGCAGATAGAGCGGGGGGGGGGATGGGGCCAGAAGCAGAGTCCTCACCGGGATGGAAGAAGCAGGCCATGCCAAAGTCGAGGGCCTTGAGTGGGGAGTCCGAGTGGTCATCCAGGAAAAGAAAATTATGCGGTTTGATATCCCGGTGCATTATCCCACAGTCATGGCACTGGGCTACCACCTGCACCCCCAGCGCACGGGCCACGTCGGGAAGTTGTAGAGCTTAGGTGGCAGCGCCTCGTCCAGACGCCGGATAAAACATCCTGAAAGGACAAAACGTTGCTATCGTTTTGAATTAAACATGCTATCCAGATAGAAGGGTGCTATCGTTCCCGAAAAGACCTCCTCCAAATATCTCAGACCGTTATACACAACGTCTTCATGGTTTATGCGTGTGCTGTTTGCCGCTGGGGCCCCGATGGCTCTCGGTATAGGTCTGCTGCGCGTCGAGCGCGGCGCGGCTGGCAGGGGGCTGGTTAGCGGCTGGGTCTCCGGAGGGCTATACCTGGAGGGTGGCCTCGATAATTCTCGCCGCCTCCTCTTCAGTGTATTCGGAGTTCTGCGAGATGCGCTGCCAGACGTCTCCCCCAGTGCAAAGATCCATCACCAAATGCACCGCGCGCGGTCGCTGGTACCTGTAACAATCACAAGGGAGTGTTTTCACAAGATATATCTTGCGGTAAATGAAAGCCTCAACCTGCTCAAAAGAGCACTATGCGGTGTGATACAAATACAACATAAGCCACGGCCGGTCGACGACAAGCCTACGAGGATCGCGACGAACTCACCAGGCGTCGATAAAGACATCGTACAAGTGCACCGTATTTTGACCCATCCCGAGGCTCTTCATGATGTTGACTTCCACATCGATGTAACCTTGTAGTTCTTTGGAGAAGGGAACTGGGATACTCTTTATCGCGTATTCGGCTCCTGCATGGTGTGTGCATGGGCTGACAGTAATGCAGGAACATATGCCCAACGTGCATGACTGTGGAATTGAAGCTGACAAGTGGACACCAAAGGAAAACGCAGGCGAGGCTGAGGCCGTGTTACCCTGATTGATTTAGGTTTAGGGCCGTTGGCAAGACGGCGTTCCACCGGCTATGCCGGCAGTTGACATCAAGCCAAGGGCGTCTGCGACTGTAGGACAGAAGAGAGCTAGAAGCGGGGTTCAAACCTTCGGTGCGTCACGCGCGAACTGCACCGAAGTGAAGATGATGCATGATGGTGAAACTTCGCCTACGATGAGGTACGTATGCACAACAGGTCAACAGACAGCAATAGACACAAAACGCCTTGTTAGAACTCTAGTCCGCAACAGTTACCTGTGTCACGGCGTTTAGCTTTAAATACCGTCGCTGAGGTCCCGCGACCGATTTCTTCGACCAGGGTGTACTTGTCCTCTAGGCCATTCGGGTAAGTCAGGTGGGAAGACAGCCTAGGGAATGAGCCCTCGCCAACCAAACAGGTCCGCACGAGAATAGAGCTGGTTGTCGAGTACGCCGGTTGGGTCATGTGTATATCGCAGAAACGAAAATTATCATTGAAACAACAAGGCCCACATGCATGTCTCAACTTAAAGAGCGTTTGGCACGAGCAGCAAGCGCAGTACTCCGTTACCTGGGTGAAAATCTGTTAGGCTGCTCGCGATGCCCTTTCACTGAAGAATCTCGTGTTCGCCTTGAGGCCGAGAGGTTGGTTTTTGGGGACAACAGCTTGATCAAAGAAACCGTCATAGTGAAGAAACCTTGCCCCTTGGAATTTGCTTTAAGATCAGCTATCGTATCCTATCACGGTTCAATTCCGGTACTCACTTAATAGCACTTTCACCCTGCTTTCTGCTCGTCCTGCGGTTTACCGTCATCAGAAATACTCAAGTCAGTTTGTACAAGTGCTTCGTCGCCTTTCGATGCTTTTCTGCACACTCTCGGATTGAGCTAGTTTCCAACAGGATCTATCTCCTTAGAGCTATCCATATGCAGCTCCGCCCGCCATATATGGCGGGTAAATCATACCCCACGCATTTCGAGCCCTGGAAAGCGCGTACTGTACGATCGAAGCAGGCCAAAGCATCTTAGGGGTAGAAGGTTCACGCAGGGTAAACCCAAATTTTGGTGCAAGTTTTAGGTTTTAAGGGGAGTAAATAGGGTTTTAAAGATCGCAATTTGAACAAAGTAAGTTGCATAATTATGATTGAAGAGGTTACAAAAAAAGCAAATGTGGCTGAATAAGGTTGAGGGTACTCTGGAACCCGAGTCTCCGGACCGAAATAGCGCGAATATTACTTAGGGTTTGTAACGCAGATTGAGCTTATGGGCGTCCGGAGACTCTGGAAGTACTTGTCAGGGGGGGTCCTCCGAATCCCCTAAAATTTGTATGGTGGCAGCAGGGGGTTATATAATGCAGGTTTACTGCTTGACGCATGTCCAGGAGATGCCTGGAACTCCTAGTACAAGAGATACCAGTGTCAAAATCACCAGTTGGCCAGCGAAACAGGGTATCTGCAGTTTCAAAATAAAGTAAAATGTCATAACTTTTTCATTTCAAGGTTATTTCTTGTGAAAGACGCGGCGAATCCCATGAGCATCTTGCCCCTAGTTCATTACAACGTGTCACATGCCATGAAAGGTACTTAATGACATGTTGCTATTAGCCGTCAATATAAGAGAGGTCCCGTCTTTCTCTATAGGTGCTTTACCGCTATCAATATGATATGCTATATGCTATTTGATATAGTGCAAGCTTACATTCCAAATATATATACTAAATACATAGTATTTTCCATTAACGCCTCTTCCTCTGGCCAGGCTCTAGTGAAGAATGCGATGAGCGTTGAGGTCTCTTCATACCACTGCCACGTTTCTCTTGTGCCTCTGTCAAAACAAGTCCACTTGGTGTCGAGCAAATGTCACACATCTTGCAACCTCGTGACACTTTGATTTTGTCGCCAAAGTGATCCAATAACATTTGGTGTCTACAATCTTTGATGTTGAAACAATATTTGCCCATCTCTTTGAGTTTGCTTCGTTTCGATTCTTGATTTTCTGTATTCTTTTGAAACACGATTTTGATATTTTGCAAGTTCTTTTGTGAGAACAACAACATGCAGTTAGCCCGCTCGCCATCTCTTCCTGCTCTACCAATTTCTTGAACATATGCCTCAATAGATTGTGGCATCGTGTGGTGTACAATCCACCTGACGTCTGCTTTGTCTACACCCATGCCAAAGGCATTGGTCGCCACTACTACTCGGATTTTTCCTGTCATAAAGTCTTTGTACACTTGTGAACGATCGGAAGATATCATTCCTCCGTGATAGTGTGCCGTCGTGATTAAAGCACCCGTATGCTCTTGTTGACTCAACCAGGTTGCAACCTTCTCACATTGAACTTGAGTCATACAATAGACGATGCCAGCAGAGGTGGACGGTTGATCCAATATGAAACTATGTATTTGTCGCCAACTCCCTTCAATGTTTTGCCCGGAAACTGTCTCATCTTCCAAAATCTTGTCTAGGATACTCACATACAGATTGGGTCTATGCGAGTTGGTGCAAAACTCCATGGGTTTCTTAAGCTTTAGCAGTACTTTAATATCTGATTTTGTCTTGTCTGTGGCTGTCCCTGTAACTGCCGTGAATGGTACGTCCGGGAAATGGTCTCTCAGTTCTCCGAGCCTAGCGTATGCCTTTCTGAAGTCTGCACCGAACTCACTGACACAATGAGCCTCATCCACTACAAACCGCTTCAATTTGGCCATAGCGTGGACTTCTAAAAGTGCCCGTGTCAAATCGGCATCTTTCTCTTGCTCACTGATTAATGTCTCTGGTGCAAGATATAACAATGTTATCATCCCTCGCTTTATCATATCTAGATAACACGCCTTCGCGTTAACTGTCAGCTCACTAGTATACTTGATAGCAGCGATGTCCTTACTGACTAATGTTGTTACTTGATCATGCATCAAGGATAGTAGTGGAGATATCACTACCGTGAGTCCAGATCCGATGGTTGCAGGAAGTTGGTAACACAAGCTCTTTCCAGCCCCCGTAGGCATAACTGCCAAAATGTCACTTCCGCCGACAGCCGTTGTGCAAATAGCTTCTTGATCACCACGAAACTCTGCGTGCTTGAAAATGCGTTGGTTGGCGATCTTCAACAACCGAGATGCACTCATCCATGTTCCATAACACCACACGAAACCTACCCTTCATTCTCACTTACTTTGAGTGCGCATGATATCAAGGCAACCTTCATGCATTCTACTACCCTCGCACTAGGTTGGGGACAAATGCATGGGGCAGATATCTTTACCACTCCCTACAACATCGGCATCTACTAACCCACATCCCTAGCTACTATATTGCAATTCACACAATCACTTACCAAATTCCTCTCGATCTCTTCATCACTATCATCAAAAGTTAAGCAATCCTCCATCTCGCGCTCGTCTTCACTAGCGGGATCCTCATCGGCCACGCCAGTGGCTAGCAATGCAAGCGCGTTTTCATGATGTCTGCGAAGATTGAGGTTTTTCACCCCAGCAACTTGCATTTGAACATGCAATGCCGCCATAGATGTCTCAGTCAACGCCGCTAGCGACCCGATTGTCGTCAGCCCAAGCGCTATAAGCTTAGGGCCAGTCGCCTTTCCGACTCCTCCCAGCTCGATTACCGGCGTGTCATGGTCAACTTGCCGATCAGCACGCCGCACAGCCGCCAACGGTATGTGTCCTGCAAACTTCGATCCACTAGGAAAACTCATCTTGACTGATTTGCAACTCCAGCAATCCACCACGACCGCACCAGACATCGGCACCAGCCGCTGTGCCAGCATATACCCCTTGTCACCAGGTTGCGATGTCCCTTCCGCCGCCTTTGCCCGCAGCGCCTTCATTTTCTCCATCGCTTCCGCCCGGTTTAAGTTTTCCGCATGAAAACATCCACCCTCCACTTGCATTCCATCGCCCCCAACTCCGTTGCCAAGCCTCCATCTCAAGCCATCCTCACCATCCACGACTGCTTGTAGTAAGCGAGCTTGGCACCCAACCTCGAAATCAGCCAATCTCGCTCGAATGGCTACTCGTTCCCCCTCAATATCAGTGCACAAAATCTGATTTTGCATGACCGCGATGTTGATGGCTTCATCATCGGATATCGATGCCCTCAACCCGCCAAGCAATAAGTCTGTGCCATCAAAAGAGTGTTCCTCCAACTCACATGCCAAATAACTCGCGTGATCCCTACTCACACGATGCGCGAACGCAAGCACGAAAGCGTCTCCAGTCCTCTCACGCATCCACCGCTCGTACTCCTCTACCGCTAGGCTGTGTTGCGGCGTCCCATCAGTTACGATGCATTCCCTCTCCAATTCAGACAAACTGCCCAAGGGCAAAAAGCCATTCGCCATGAGCTCCGCCATCTCCTGATCCCCACCTTCATCAACTTCGGTCTCTGGGCGTAGAGCATCGCTTTCCTCCTCACACCATGAGTACACACGTGCAGGGTTTACACCACCAGCCGCCATCCTGACTCTCACAGGAGCGCTTCCGATGACACACACGAATGCTCGCTTCGCCGCATTTGCCAAAATGGAAAGTTCTGCCTCCACTTGCACCGCGCGGCCCACATCGCACGCTCTCTCCACAGCCGCCCGTGAATGCCCCTCGATGTCCAAGTACTTCTCCGCATGCTCTGGCATCCTCGTAGCACCACCGTCCACCACGAAATGATCAACCAATGGCAATGGGACTCCATCACTCTTGAACATGCCAAGCGTCAGACACAAGTCCTTCACCTTGAGTTTGTCCTTCTCCATGTTATGCCTGTGCCCAGTGTATCTAACGATACCCCCGACAGGGGGGGTCTGAAACCCTGCGATGCAGGAGCTCAGGTCCCGCCCTATGCGAACCCTACCCACTACCCTAAGAATGGGCGCCATAGGAGCATAGGAAAGGCAAATTCACTTTTGAAAAGTGCCCCCTTTTCCTCACACCCGGCTCTACATAGCTATGTGCTCCGTTTTGTGATGTCACAAAGTGATACCCCCGACAGGTGGGGTCTGAAACCCTGCGATGCAGGAGCTCACGTCCCGCCCTATGCAAACCCTACCCACTACCCTAAGAATGGGCGCCATAGGAGCATAGGAAAGGCAAATTCACTTTTGAAAAGTGCCCCCTTTTCCTCACACCCGGCTCTACATAGCTATGTGCCCCGTTTTATGATGTCACAAAGTGACCCCCCCGACACGGGGGGTCTGAAACCTTGCGATGCAGGAGCACAGGTTTCGCCCTATGCGAACCCTACCCACTACCCTAAGAATGGGCGCCATAGGAGCATGAGAAAGGCAAATTCACTATTGAAAAGTGCCCCCTTTTCCTCACACCCGTCTCTACATAGCTATGTGCTCCGTTTTGTGATGTCACAAAGTGATACCCCCGACAGGGGGGGTCTGAAACCCTGCGATGCAGGAGCTCAGGTCCCGCCCTATGCGAACCCTACCCACTACCCTAAGAATGGGCGCCATAGGAGCATAGGAAAGGCAAATTCACTTTTGAAAAGTGCCCCCTTTTCCTCACACCCGGCTCTACATAGCTATGTGCCCCGTTTTATGATGTCACAAAGTGACCCCCCCGACAGGGGGGTCTGAAACCTTGCGATAAAGGAGCACACGTCCCGCCCTATGCGAACCCTACCCACTACCCTAAGAATGGGCGCCATAGGAGCATAGGAAAGGCAAATTCACTTTTGAAAAGTGCCCCCTTTTCCTCACACCCGGCTCTACATAGCTATGTGCCCCGTTTTATGATGTCACAAAGTGATACCCCCGACAGGGGGGGTCTGAAACCCTGCGATGCAGGAGCTCAGGTCCCGCCCTATGCGAACCCTACCCACTACCCTAAGAATGGGCGCCATAGGAGCATGAGAAAGGCAAATTCACTTTTGAAAAGTGCCCCCTTTTCCTCACACCCGGCTCTACATAGCTATATGCTCCGTTTTATGATGTCATACAGTGATACCCCCGACAGGGGGGGTCTGAAACCCTGCGATGCAGGAGCTCACGTCCCGCCCTATGCGAACCCTACCCACTACCCTAAGAATGGGCGCCATAGGAGCATAAGAAAGGCAAATTCACTTTTGAAAAGTGCCCCCTTTTCCTCACACCCGGCTCTACATACCTATGTGCTCCGTTTTATGATGTCACACAGTGATCCCCTCGAAAGGGTGGGGTCTGAAAACCCTATCTAAAAGGCGTATGCATGGCCTCACGTGCTTTGCGCTACACATCAAAACAACACTTTGCCATCTCCCCCAAGGCCCACATAGGCCAAAGAAAGTGAAGAGAAGTGAATTACCTTTTTAAAACTTCACCGCTTGCTCCTCATCCGAGTTGCATAGCTCCCTTGAGGAAGGAGCTTCGAAACCCTATTTTGTGCAATGCACACGCCAACTCAATGTACACGCGTGTATAACAAACAAACATCCGCCCTAGGGCTTCAATACGCCACGGGACCTAAAAGAGGAGTGCAATACCTTTCCAAAAGAGTTTCATTTGCTCGGTTCCGAGCTCTATAGCTCCCTCGAAGAAATATCTAAGATGACCAATTATCTGCAATGCACAAGCCAGCCACAAACCGTGGTTAGAATAACTCACAAACATCCGCCCTAGGGCTAACGTACGCAAGTTAAACTGAAAGGGGGCACTCTTAGCTGCCGAAAACTTTTTGATTTGCTCGGTTCCGACATCTGTAGCTCATGCTATGAAATATTAAAGATGCCCTAGGAACAGCGGATCCTGCGGCTGCTCAATTTTCATGCGTGAATAACAAACAAACATCCGCCCTAGGGCTCCAATACGCCACTGGACCTAAAAGAGGAGTGCAATACCTTTCCAAAACAGTTTCATTTGCTCGGTTCCGAGCTCTATAGCTCCCTCGAAGAAATATCTAAGATGGCCAATTATCTGCAATGCACAAGCCAGCCACAAACCGTGGTTAGAATAACTCACAAACATCCGCCCTAGGGCTAACGTACGCAAGTTAAACTTAAAGGGGGCACTCTTAGCTGCCGAAAACTTTTTGATTTGCTCGGTTCCGACATCTGTAGCTCATGCTATGAAATATTAAAGATGCCCTAGGAACAGCGGATCCTGCGGCTGCTCAATGTTCACGCGTGAATAACAAACAAACATCCGCCCTAGGGCTCCAATACGCCACGGGACCTAAAGGAGGAGTGCAATACCTTTCCAAAACAGTTTCATTTGCTCGGTTCCGAGCTCTATAGCTCCCTCGAAGAAATATCTAAGATGGCCAATTATCTGCAATGCACAAGCCAGCCACAAACCGTGGTTAGAATAACTCACAAACATCCGCCCTAGGGCTAACGTACGCAAGTTAAACTGAAAGGGGGCACTCTTAGCTGCCGAAAACTTTTCGAATTGTACGGTTCCGACATCTGTAGCTCATGCTATGAAACATCAAAGATGCCCAAGGAACAGCGGAGCCTGCGCCTGCTCTACGTTCACACGTGAATAACAAACAAACATCCGCCCTAGGTCCAACATAGAACACGGAAACCAAAAGAGGAGTGCAATACCTTTCCAAATCAGTTTCATTTGCTCGGTTCCGAGCGCCATAGCTCATGCAACGAACTAGCGAAGATGACGTTCACGTGAATTAAGTATCGCAATCTTCGAGAAGCCTACGCGCTTAAGCTGACGTCCTTGAGGTTGCAGTGAGGCCTCGCCGCATAAAACAAAAGTTACTGATATTATTAACAAAATATTCAACTCTCAGACCATAAACATATCGGCATCATGAGCCAGTCGGGAGCGAAATACGTTGTTGAGCTGCCGACTGCCGAGGTCCGTAAGAAAAAGGTAGACATTTATCGTCTAAATTCTGGGTTTTGACGAGAAAGACCGGAGTTTAGACGAGCTCCACAATCATCAAGTAACGCAGCCGTCGAATCGAATCGCGGGTAGCCGCGCGAAGCGCGGGCAATGCAAACTCACGGGGACGAGTAAGACGACTACTGGTGTATACTCTCGATCTCGGTCTGACGTGAGACAGTTGAGTGTCACCTCGTGACGAGGTAGCTAGCGATATCGATAGCGCTAGCATGAAGCGTCACAAGTATGACCGCGCAAAGGAAGGACTTTTTGTACGGTAAAGTTCCAGAGGAATTAAGACGTTGGTTGGTATCTAACATCGGTCAGGCAAGCTCGGACAGGTTGAAGGAAAGGATTAGACCTTTGGTCCGGGATTTCTTTTTCGACATTTGGTGCTCATATACTGCTAAGATTGTGGAAGGAGGGCACGACTTCGCTAGCCGGCTTCGGAAGAGGTAGGAGATTAAAGTTGCGGACCTGAAGAGGTATGGCAGAAATATTCCACGAGGCAACGGGTTTCCAATGGAAGTTGCGGGTTGCCCGGAGGAGACGGAACACAGGGGTGGACAGTGAGCACCGTTGCTGAATATATCAGCTTGACTGTATATTCGGTGTGTGGTAATCAGAATAGATAAACGGATGAGGAGAATACCGAGTCTTCCCGTTATATGTTCGGGGTCTAGGGTTCCGGGACCGGTGACAGTCATACACCCTAACTATAGGAGTGACAGTCGGGGCGTCACTTCCAGCACACCACCTAGGGTGGTGACTGGCAAACTAGGTGGTCACGGAACTGAAACAAACACCTACTCAACTTCGGTGGAAATAAGCATCCTACAATCCTACAGGAGAACCTAGGTTGGCCAAAACGTGGGCGAAGTTTTATCGTGCCCCCCCCCCCAAATCCTTTTAAACGCACGTTTAATCGTGGGGGGTCTGACGTTACATACTTAAGGCGCCGTTACATACTTAAGGATGTCATGTCATCGGATCGATAATCGATATGTGTCGCGAACTTATGCACGAAGCGTCCACACAAAGCACGACTCTCTAGTCCTACTACTAAACAGTCTTACTTATTGTTATCGCTTTCACAACACAGGCTTATCTCTGCTCATATCTCCTTGACTGACTGCACAGCTGGCTTCCTACTGTGACAACACAAAATCATAAAATTTTTGGATATTCTTTATCTACAACTTGTGCAAGCTCTTGTTCTCAACATGTAAAAGACTGTAGATTACAGTTCTGACGCTATCACACAGGAACAATCTCCACCAAAGTATCTCTTTGCAAGCAAAAGAATGTCATATCTCATTAATTCTCATATCATAACACTGCTGTTTTCGCGGTCTGAGCGAGTCTTTCCTATCTTCGGAATCGCTGTTACGAAGGCAAAACAAAAATGAGCGTCTGCCTCACCCTGCTGCGCCGCCCTACTTATTCTCACTATCTCCAAACCAGTGTCACACCCGCTTGACTTTCCGTATCTCTTCACTTGTCATAACTGCTCGCGCGCCTCGTACTGCGCGTGTCATATGTTCGTCACAGGGACTGCTACGACGAGTGTCACAACCCGGCCAAGATACACGATAGGCCGCGGTTTGTGACAGCTGTCGCAAACTTATGCACGAAGCGTCCACACAAAGCACGACTCTCTAGTCCTACTACTAAACAGTCTTACCTATTGTTATCGCTTTCACAACACAGGCTTATCTCTGCTCATATCTCCTTGACTGACTGCACAGCTGGCTTCCTACTGTGACAACACAAAATCATAAAATTTTTGGATATTCTTTATCTACAACTTGTGCAAGCTCTTGTTCTCAACATCCCCCATCTGTAGCTGACACTGGTAGCACAGACTCTAGACAAGAGCTTGCTCAGCATCTTCCGTCGTGACACCATCCAGCGCGAACTTGCCCATGCTGAAAGTAAACATACCCACTCCAGAAGCTTCTCCTCCTCGTAGCATCCTGGCCCGTGTCAAAGGGTTTCTGAACACCATAACCCACATACATCTTCTGCCAATGGGCCCATGCTCTAAGTGTCCAATCACGTGTAAACGTCCAGCATGGCACAACTTACGAAAGTACTGTGCCCTGCTCTCTGTCATATCTGTCATGTAGTGCGATGGCACATGAATACAAGCCACCACTCTGCTGGCCAGCACCGCCAATGGTAGAGCAATATCCAGCACTGCGAACCATGGTGAGGTCACCACCGCGTCACACACCCCATACTTCTCCTTCCAAGCACGATAGTTGCCCGGTTGTAAGGCGTTAAGGGCTTCATGCCATTTCAGCTGCGGGTTCCAATCGTTGTTCATGAACTTCAGGTGAGGCCACTCCAACGACATGACTTTGCCAATGACACCTGTACCAGCCCAAGGGTCCCAGACTTGTGTGATCTTCTCCCAAGTCACCTCGTGCGCTAGGCGTCTAACCTCCTGGGGAACTGTCATCACCAGCTCCAAGCCCCAATTCAGTTGACTGGCAATCTTCACCTGAGCTCTGCTCAACTGCGTAACATCCCCCCTCTTCTGCACTTCTTCTGGACTCATGGCCTGCACCGTAGCTGCTTTCCGCAGGCTTCTCGCACGAGCATGCTGTTCTGAGCACTTCCTGCTCAAGATGGTGCGATGACCCTCGTGCCACAATCCTGGCATCACGTCTGTGATTACCCTGCTGAGTTCTTCCTGATTCCCCCATGCCACTCTGTCAGGGAGATCCCCCATGCTCCCTTCTCTCTTGAGCATCTGTCGCGATGTGAGTGCCTGCCACGGGTGTCCGCGTCCCGGCTTCACAGCACGATGCGGACCCACGTCTGCGGGCAGCAACACCACATCGGTGCCCAGTTTCTCTCTCAGCTGCAGCTCCATGGCGGCCATCTTCTCCACGATAGACGTGCTCACTTCGGCGGCAGCTGCCACCACGGCCACGCCCAAGCATTTGGGACATTGCCAGTCTCCTTCAGGCACTCCATCCAGCGCCGGCTCCAGACACCACGTGTGAAAGCCACGATTACAGGTGTCGCACAACAGCATGGCCGCCTCCCCATCTGTCCTCCTGCACTTCTCGCACGCGTGATGTTTGCTGGGGATAGCTGCGCTGCAGTCGTACTGGTCTCTCACCTGCAGATGACACGGTGCGATGCTCTGCACCGTGCTCTTCTCTCGCAACTTCGTACCAACACTACCACCCCGTCTCTCTGCACTTTGACTATCTTCAAAATAGCTGGCTTGGTGGCCACTTCCATGCCAGAGCGCGGCTGCTGTCGTATGTACACGAAGTCTCCTGCCTTGAACTGGTGAGGCTTCGGCTCGTAGCTGCCACTCCTTCTGTGCTCGTATCGCAAGGTGTCGCGGTGCTGAGCGATCTCCAGATTGCAACCTGCATGCACCATGAGCTTCTTCACGATGGCTGCTCGCTGCAACAAGTCCTCAGCCAGCGTCTTCTCCTCCTGCTTCTCAAAGTCCAACTCGGGTCGTGCACGAAGATCCGGTGGCACGGTGGCTTCCTGAGCAAACAACAGTGTGAACGGCGCCACGCCAGTCGACTGCTGCTTAGCTGCGTTATAACTGAGTACGAGCGACCAGAGCATCTCGTCCCACTCGAAGTCCAGGCCCTTGTCGAGGGCCATCTTCTTGAAGCAGAACTTGAGGGTGCGCACCACCCTTTCAGTCAAACCATTGCCCTCTGGTGAGCTCGGTGAGGTTACTCTCCGATCGATAAGACACTGTCTGCACAGGGCGGCGAACTCACCCTCGAACTCCGAGCCCCCATCTACAAGGCATTCCGCTGGCGCTCCAAACACGGATAGAACGTGATTGCGGAACGCGCTGGCGATGGTGGTGGCCTCCTTGTCAGGAATTGGGACGCACACGACGAACCGCGTATAGTGCTCGATCATGACCAAGACTCGTTGGTTCTGAGCCTTCGTGATGCGCTTCGTCGGCCAGGCTAGGTCCAAGGACCAGCGGTACATGAAGGACTTGATTTCCAGCGGCCGAGCCGGTTGACCGTTCTGATGGGGATGATGTTGCAGTTGGCCCCGGTGTCTAGAAGGAGAGCCTTGTACAGCATGAGAAGACCCCCAGAGGCCACCAACGCCATCCCTTGTGCCAGAGCCTCGTTAATAAGCTTGCACACAGGCTGGACCTGCGCCATGGCAGTGAGCTGCTCCTCTGTGAGGCCACTGAGCATCTTCTTCTTTAGGTGCTCGTATGCTTTGGCCTCCATGGTTCCTGCGTGTAGCTCGCCCCTCTCACTGAAGTCCTTAACCCCGAAGCTCTCCTGGATTGAGCCCGCTGCAGCGATGATGCGCACCGTGGTTCTCCCCTTCTTGGGCTGTTCCACCATGTCCTCCGGCATCTCGTCCAGGGGAATCTCTTCCTCGTCGCTGTCATCACAATTCTCTTCGCCTCTGCCCTGACAGTCTGCTGCCAAGGCTGTCGGCATGGGGAGCTGGTCGGTCTCCGCTAGCTCCACCAAGGTTTCAACACCCCTAGGGGCTGTTATCCGACCCTCTGCCACGAGTCCAGCAGATAGCTTACGGAAGGCCGCTCCTAGGCTCTTGATCACTGAAGCCATGAGCTGCACCTTTCTCTGCATCTCGTCCGCCGCAGGCGCCATGGGCACCTGTGCGTCGGCCTCGTACTCCTCAGGTGTCTTTACTGGAAAGCCCCTCATGCGTTGGGTGCTGCCCAGTGCTACAGCCGGTGCTGCTGCGTACTCGGGGTCAACACTCTTGCCTGGTGTCTCAGGGAGCTCCCCCAAGCCCAAAGTGTCGAGTGCGTTCGAGAGCACGTCTTCACCCATCTCCTCGGCCAGTGCTGCGAGTAGATTGGTAGGGGAACCAGACAGCGCTCCTGCTTCTGCGTGGCTATGGTTATGCGTCTCGTGTATGTTGACGCTGTACGTCTCCCTCTCCGCGACACTCGCTGCGACTGGCTCCTCGTCGGAACCCTCGTCTTCAGACAGTACCTGCGACCTCACACTACCAGCACGACTGGCAGTCTTTCGGGCAGCCACCATGCCCTGGTACTCAGCCTTCAACGCCTCAGAGTTGCCAGCTGTGCCCTTCTGATTGTCCGCTGGTAGCTTCTTTACTGCTGCCCTGTACTTGTCCTTCTCGTCGTTGGACAGTTGCTGCCAGTCCGTGACCAGAATGCCCCAGTCGGAGCTCTTGAAGCGGTTCTTCAAGTTGTACATGCGCAGGGCGGCATTCTCCGCGTCCCACCACTTGCTGGAACCAAGCCTGTCCTCGTGGTACCCCGCAGGCATCTTGACGTGCTTGTAGCCACTCCTGCACTGCTCGGGCTCGGACTCGTGCCAGCCCCCTCCGAAACAGCGTAAGCACTTGGGCTTGTCGTTTGTGCGGGTGCCCTCTGCTGGCGGCGGCGTCTTGTTGTAGGAGGGCTTCTTGGTTCTCTCGGCCACGTTCACCTCCTTCTTCATTTTCTTAGAGGGCGGTGTCTCCGCCTTCTTGCTGTCCTCCAGGTCGCCTGACTGTCCTCCCTGGGCTGCCTCGATCTTCCTGATCGAGTTCTTTATGGCCTTGAGGTCGAAGCAGGTATGTTTTTTTTTGAACTCGTTCATTAGCTAATGAACGGTCTCTGGCCAAAGCGCGGCTCACAATTAGACACTTTGCCTGCGGGAACCGTTCATTAGCTAATGAACGGTCCCTGGCTAAAGCGCGACTCCCACTTAGACACTTTGGCTGCGGGAACCGTTCATTAGCTAATGAACGGTCCCTGGCCAAAGCGCGACTCACAATTAGACACTTTGCCTGCGGGAACCGTTCATTAGCTAATGAACGGTCCCTGGCCAAAGCGCGACTCACAATTAGACACTTTGGCTGCGGGAACCGTTCATTAGCTAATGAACGGTCCCTGGCCAAAGCGCGACTCCACAATTAGACACTTTGGCTGCGGGAACCGTTCATTGCTGGCTGACGGTCCCGCCAAAGCGCGACTCACAATTAGACACTTTGGCTGCGGGAACCGTTCATTAGCTAATGAACGGTCCCTGGCCAAAGCGCGACTCACAATTAGACACTTTGGCTGCGGGAACCGTTCATTAGCTAATGAACGGTCTCTGGCCAAGCGCGACTCACAATTAGACACTTTGGCTGCGGGAACCGTTCATTAGCTAATGAACGGTCTCTGGCCAACGCGCGACTCACAATTAGACACTTTGGCTGTGGGAACCGTTCATTAGCTAATGAACGGTCCCTGGCCAACGCGCGGCTCACAATTAGACACTCCGGTTTTCTTATTTCCGAGTGATTACTGTATGTTGGGAACACCCCAACGTCCCACGGGGTATTTTCTCGCGGCGTACCTTCCATGAGATATCCAGTTTTATTTCATGGTGCACTCTTCTGCACCAAATATGTTGATTCCACTTGGAGGACCATATTATATTCCGGACGAGTGCCACATCTGGAAGAACGGCGAGGCCAAACTGATAGCGGAGTTTGGTTCTGGGGTGAACATGGGCTCTACAAAACTCGTGTATAACTGGCTGAAAGGTGAGCTCTTCCGCTTGGCTCGGTTGAGCAAGCCGTCTCATGAATTCCGTGACTTGCTCTGGGATCTCCATCCTGAAGTTGCCGAGAAATATGGAACCATGCCCGCTGAGATCAAACACAGGTTCAATATTATGACTAAAATCGCCCGAGCATATTCATCTTGCCGAGAAGAAATTGGAGACACTTGCTGGCAGATGAATATGGTCTACGGGAAAGGTGTATGGAAGGGAGAGCGCCAACCTGTGTTGGACCACTTGAAGGAGGTTTGGGCGGCTGCCCGTGACGTGCGAATGATTTCTTGGGCGAGCATGTTTTCAAAGATGCACGATTGGGGGAAGGAGCTGTACACGGACTCCCAAACCAACCATGGTTTCAGTTTGGTGTATTCTCGCCGGCATATGAGGACCGTTCTGGCCACTTTACTGGACTTCGATGTGAAGTTCGAAGAGATATTTAAGGAGGAGATCCTGAGTATCAACGCCGCATGCGTCGCAGCAGTGGAGAATGGTGATATCGAGCGCATGGCAGCAGCTACAGTGAAGGCTTTGGCCGAAGTGCAGTCTAAAGGGAAGTCCTCAACGTCGAATACTGTTGAGGACAATACCGCGGAGGAGGAAGAGGAGGATACTTTGGATCCTTCAAAGTGTGAAGACATCGCTGTAGACACCACTGAAGATGCCCCTGTACAAGTCGTCCAACCAGAAACAATGGAGGATTGGCGCGAATATGAACACGCGGACCCCGAGGAAGAGTTGGAGCCCGATGTGGGACGTGGTGAAGCGAGGGAGGATATGGAGGGGGTGCAGGAGGACCCAACCACCGCGACGCAAGGCGGCGAGGCGCAACAGGATGCGGAGGGGGTGCAAGTGAACCCTGCCGCAACGCTGCAAGGTGGTGAGGCACTGCAGGATGCGCAGGGGATGAAGGTGGACCCGGCCATGTCACTGCAGGGCGGCGAGGCGCGACAAGATGCGGGGGGGATGCAGGTGGACCCGACCATGGCAGCCCAGGGTGGTGAGTCGCAACAGGGTGCGGAGGGGATGCACGTGGACTCCGCCGTGGCGACACAGGGTAGCAAGGCGCAGCCGGATGCGAAAGGGGCACCGATGGACCCGGCCACGACGCTACAAGGCGGCGAGGCCGAGCAGGATGTGGAGGGGATGCAGGTGGATCTTGCCGCGGCGGCGCCGGGCGGCGAAGCGCAACAAGATGCGGAGGGGATGAAGGTGAACCCGGCCGCGGCGCTCCAAGGCGGTGAGGCACAACATGATGCGCACGTGGCACAGGTGGACCCGGCCACGGCGCTACAAGGCGGCGAGGCCGAGCAGGATGTGGAGGGGATGCAAGTGGACCCTGCCGAGGTGGCGCCGGGCGGCGAGGCAGAGCAGGATGTGGAGGGGATACAGGTGGACCCTGACGCGGCGGCGCCGGGCGGCGAGGCAGAGCAGGATGCGGAGGGGATGCAGATGGACCCTGCCGAGGTGGCGCCGGGCGGCGAGGCAGAGCAGGATGTGGAGGGGATACAGGTGGACCCTGACGCGGCGGCGCCGGGCGGCGAGGCAGAGCAGGATGCGGAGGGGATGCAGATGGACCCTGCCGAGGTGGCGCCGGGCGGCGAGGCAGAGCAGGATGTGGAGGGGATGCAGGTGGACCCTGCCGAGGCGGCGCCGGGTGGCGAGGTAGAGCAGGATGCGGAGGGGATGCAAGTGGACCCGGCCGAGGCGCAGCAAGATGCGCAAGTGGACACGGCCGAGGCGCAGCAAGATGCGCAAGTGGACACGGCCGAGGCGCAACATGGTGCGCAGGGGGTGCACATGGACCCGACCACGGCGCTGCAGGGTGGTGAGGAACAACTGGTCACACCATCGTCTAAGAGTAAAATGAAAGGTTTGCTCCAACAAGCGTTGGCATCCTCGAAGCCATTAACTGCCATGGAACTCTCTCACTTGTTATGTGAAGACTTCAGGCGCGGAGTACGTGCGTTTCATGCCTACATGAAGGAGCGTACCGAGACGGCACACGAGACTATGCCTATGCGTTTATTCTCTTACTTCGATCCTCTTGATGGGGTTCTCTTCTTTCTTCTTGACTACCAACGTTTTGGATTTCATGAAGCAATAGACAAGTGTGGTAGAGAACTTTGTCTTCGTGGCTGTGCGGTTTGCCGATTCTTGTGGGAGAAGGGTGTTGAAAGCCCAGTTCCCATGAGCCGACAAGACTATTTGCTCGCTGGAGGCTTCGCTCTGGGATTCTGGGATCATCCGAAGCATGCCGCGGATATCGCTGCTATTGTGAAGGATCCCTCCTCTGTAAAGGTGGTGGAATATGTTGGCCTTCCAATGGGCATCGCATACCTTGGTCCACCTTTAATGGAATTCTATGACACGTATCTGAGTATGGCAACTCGGAACAGTATGTACACCGAGCGGAAAGGAGGAGAGGCGGGACGTGTGGGAGTCACTGGCAATGTGACCTCTCTGAGAGCGTTTGCTCTGCTCAATGAGCAGAGTGGCACCCTCACGGAGGAAATGCGTGCAGCTATCGTGAGAGCTCAAAAAGCGGCCAAGCAACGAGCGCCACCCAAGCGATGTAAGGACAACGATCAACATGTGAGTGAGTTCAAGCGCTTCCAAGCTATGAATGAAGATGCTAGGGAAGAAGACGCGAGGGTTGCGGAGATGATGGAGGAAGGACGACGGCTCCAACAAGCTGAGAAGGAGGAGAGACAAGCTAAAGCTGCAGCTGAGAGGGCTGAGAGGGCACGATTGAAGGAAATAGAGCAACTTGCAGCGACACGAAAGCGGGAGGAGCGGGACGCCAAAAAGTTAGCAGCGGAGTCGGCAAGGCATGCTCGTAATGCCCTCAATGCAAGGTATGTCACCAATTGTATATACTCTTTGGTGGTGGTCAATTCGGATGAGAGAAGAGCGATGAAATGTCTTGAATGTAACTTTGCCTATTAGAGATTTCTAAAAATTATGGTGTTGTTCACAGGCAAAAAGATATTCAACAGAAGAAGCGCGCATTGAAGCAATTGGGAAAAGCTAAATGCTTGGAAGAATTACATGCAAGGGGATTCACCGAAATGAACATGAAGGTAAAAGTGGACATCATGCGCAAAGAACTTTTGCCCTTCATCGACGAATTATTCACCGAGACCTCCGCCACGGCTGAACCTGCGCCCGTGCCCTCGACGGCTGAACCCGCGCCCGTGCCCTCCACGGCCGCCCCGGGGCCTGAGCCCTCCACGGCTGGTGAACCCGCACCCGTTCCCTCCACGGGTGCCCCGGGGCTTGAGCCCTCCACGGTTGAACCCGCGCCCGTTCCCTCCACGGCTGTCCCGGGGCTTGAGCCCTCCACGGCTGAAACCGCTCCCGTGCCCTCCACGCCTGCTCAGCTCCCCATGGATCCACCCGAGCCGCCCGTGCCAGTGATTGGCCATGCGCCGGCTATTGAGCTCCCCACGGATCCACCCGAGCCGGCCGCGCCAGTGACTGGCCATGCGCCGGCTGCTCAGCTCCCCACGGATCCACCTGAGCTAGCCGTGCCAGTGATGACCCTTGCGCCGGCTGCTGAGCTCCCCACGGATCCACCCGAGCCGGTTGCGCCAATGACGGCCCATGCGCTGGCTGCTCAGCTCCCCACGGGTCCACTCGAGCCGGCCGCGCCAGTGACTGGCCATGCGCCGGCTGCTCAGCTCCCCACGGATCCACCTGAGCTAGCCGTGCCAGTGATGGCCCTTGCGCCGGCTGCTGAGCTCCCCACGGATCCACCCGAGCCGGTTGCGCCAATGACGGCCCATGCGCTGGCTGCTCAGCTCCCCACGGATCCACCCGAGCCGGCCGCGCCAGTGACTGGCCATGCGCCGGCTGCTCAGCTCCCCACGGATCCATCTGAGCTAGCCGTGCCAGTGATGGCCCTTGCGCCGGCTGCTAAGCTCCCCACGGATCTACCCGAGCCGGCCACGCCAGTGACTGGCCATGCGCCGGCTGCTCAGCTCCCCACGGATCCACCTGACCTAGGTGCGCCAATGACGGCCCATGCACCGGCTGCTGAGCTCCTTACGGATCTATCCAAGCCGGCCGCGCCAGTGACTGGCCATGCGCCGGCTGCTCAGCTCCCCACGGATCCACCTGAGCTAGCCGTGCCAATGATGGCCCTTGCGCCGGCTGCTGAGCTCCCCACGGATCTATCCGAGCCGGCCGCGCCAATGACTGGCCATGCGCTGGCTGCTCAGCTCCCCACGGAACCACCTGACCTAGGTGCGCCAATGACGGCCCATGCACCGGCTGAGCTCCCCACGGATCTATCCGAGCCGGCCGCGCCAGTGACTGCCCATGCGCCGGCTGTTGAGCTCCCTACGGATCCACCTGAGCCAGACATGCCAGTGACTGGCCATGCGCCGGCCGCTCAGCTCCCCACGGATCCACCCGAGCCGGCCGCGCCGGTGACTGGCCATGCGCCGGCTGCTCAGCTCCCCACGGATCCACCTGACCTAGCTGCGCCAATGACGGCCCATGCACCGGCTGCTGAGCTCCCCACGGATCCACCCGAGCCGGCCGCGCCAGTGACTGCCCATGCGCCGGCTATTGAGCTCCCCATGGATCCACCTGAGCCAAACGTGCCAGTGACTGGCCATGCGCCGGCTGCTGTGCTCCCCACGGATCCACCCGAGCCGGTTGCGCCAATGACGGCCCTTGTGCCGGCTGCTCAGCTCACCACGGATCCACCCGAGCCGTCTACGTCTGTGACTGGCCATGCGCCGGCTATTGAGCTCCCCACGGATCCACCTGAGCTAGCCGCGCCAGTGATGGCCCTTGCGCCGGTTGCTGAGCTCCCCACGGATCTACCCGAGCCGGCCGCGCCACTGACTGCCGATGCGCCGGCTGCTGAGCTCCCCACGGATCCACCCCATTTTACTAGGCCAAAACGGAAAGGGGCACGGATCGACTACAACGCCCTTAGCTCTCATGGTAACAAAGAGCGAGCGCATACGGATAGCGGCTCATCGGACATCAGCAAGCGACCGAGCACACAATCTGTGGGTGTAAATGATGGGCGGAAACGCCGTAAACGTGTTGATTATGCTAGCTTGAGCAAGGGCAAGTGACACGTAGTGTACAGAGAGTGGGGGCCACTTGTGAGCTTATAACTTCCCAAGCAAAATTTTGTTCGTCGATTTATTGTGTGGAATACTTGTCAAAATGTGCACGATTTAATGGCATACAGTATGGTAGTAGAACTTTGATATACCAATGGTACAGTGTGGGCCCCATATGTGTGACGGATGGCCAGAGTATTGTATGCGATATTTGCGAAATGTATAGACTAACAAAAACGTTTTTATCTGACCATTGGGCCGTTTGTTCACGTTTAGAAAATGTTCAAGAAATGTATGTTTTCGCCTAAACACTCTAGTTGCGTGATATGATAAATTTGTTGTAGGTAAAAGGCATATCGGTATAATAACAATATACAACCGGCAAATAATAGTAAATACAACCGATACTGCGCCTTGATATGCTCCTCGCTACCCGCACCACGCACATGTCGCCACCCCTCTTCGAGCATGATCGACTTTTCCTATCGCGATTTTTATTGCATATTTGGAAACCCCGATGTCGGTAATGTGGGGGTAAAGCACATCACTTCTTCGGAATATCCACTCGCACGGATCGCCATGTGCACCTCCAACCGCGCCTCATGCGGCTCCCCACCCGCCCCTCACACACACAGTCGCCACCCCTCTTCGAGCATGATCGACTTTTCCTATCGCAATTTTTATTGCATATTTGGAATCCCCGATGTCGATAAGGTGGGGGTAAAGCACATCACTTCTTCGGAATATCCACTCCTTTTGAATCACCAGCTGGCGCACCTCCAGCGGCGCTCATGCCCCCCACCCCCACACATCGTGTCGCCACCCCTCTTCGAGCATGATCGACTTTTCATATCGCAATTTTTATTGCATATTTGGACTCCCCGATGTCGATAATGTGGGGGTAGAGCATATCACTTCTTCGGAATACCCACTCGCATGGATCACCATGTGCACCTCCAACCGCGCCTAATGCCCCCCATGTCGCCACCCCTCTTCGAGCATGATCGACTTTTCATATCGCAATTTTTATTGCATATTTGGACTCGCCGATGTCGATAATGTGGGGGTAGAGCATACTGTATCACTTTTTCAGAAAACCCACTGGCGCAACGGATATACACATCCCCACTATGACTCTTGGCCGAGCTCAAAATCGCCTATAATTATACCCAAACTTTGGCCGACCATAACTTTCGATTGGTTGAGAATCTCCTTAAATTTTAATGCAGTTTCTGGATCAGCTCGTCGAGAGCTTCAATTTGGTGGGTCGGCCGTCTTGAATGGATGACTTTTTTGGTGACCACCGGAAGGTATACAATGAATCGCCGGGAGTTGAGCCAACCACAGAGCAGCGATCAAAAAAAAGCGCCCAGGTCCAAAAGCCCAAATCTGGGTATAGCATGAACGTAAGTTTACTCCCCCCAACACGTGCCGGACCCGGAGACACCGCACGGCAAGCGGCAGCGGCACCGCACCGTCGCGTGTCACGTTTATACTTTATTGGTGAAGTCTCAGTACTGTATGAAGTATTCCAAACGAAAGTCCTCAATTCTTGACGATCCCAAACAGCGAGCGCACAACAAGTATCTAGTTCTAGCTTTGACTATGAAGGAACGAGTCGGGATTATGGATCACCTGAGGATCTAGGTCACTCTAATCGCAATGATGTTGCTGCCGCTAGAACAGCCAGAACATCGTAGCGTATCTGAACAGGTTCATGGAACCGGCAACGGCAGCTCGAACGTGTGTGTCCAAGATGGACAAGATGGACAAGATGGACAAGATGGAAAAGATGGACAAGATGCGTCGGTGCGCTTCTCGCGTATTGCCTCATATCGCCTTCGTTTGAAGTTGAGATAGCGCAAGGTCAAAATTTGCAGCTTGAATATTTCCCTTTTCACAGATCGTGTATGCTGATCTCACCCTATCAAGCTTTGTCATCCATGAACTTTGTAGTCGCTGAACGCTCCCCATATCGCCTAGGCAAAGATCACTCTATTCAAGATTTTGTCGTTCTGCTCTAAATCGCAAGTCACTGGCATCAATCTCAGATAAATAGAGCTGCATCGACCGACACAATACTTCTGAAAGAGCTGGCCTGAAAGTAGTGAGCGAATGTGGAACTTGACTCGACAGACCCTGACGTGCATCCTAGTGGTCTTGTTTCTGTTTTTGTGCGCACCTCAGGCACAAACCGCTGAGGGCTGTGCGTGCGGTGGACCAACGACTCTCTCGGCGCGCTCTATCGTTGCTAATGTAGATGCCGGCCTCGTCTTCACCTGGGGCGCTGGACGAAACGGCGAGCTGGGGCATGACAACCTCGACACGCGGCAGCAGGTTGGTATAGGTTTCATTTTTATTTCTTACCGGACGCTCTCGTTCACAGACGCCCTCAAAATTGTTCAGGTCGTTGGGTTCTTATGATTGTTGCCGTCTGGCCTCGTTCACGCCCGCATCTTGTAAAGAGAACATGTAAGGAGGAAAAGCGCCATATCCTGTGCCAGCAACATCCTGCCGAAGCGATTTTCGCAGCGAGCAAGCATGTAGGCAAGAAATATAGCTTAATTCCCGGCGGGGTCCCGTACGCCCAGAGCGCCCTCCCCGCGCAGGTCTTCGGGCTTCCTAGAATCGTCCAGGTGGCGTGTGGAACTGGTTTCACAGCCGCAGTCGGCGCACGGGGGCAACTCTTCACTTGGGGCTGCGGGGGTAAACTTGGGCTTGGCGATGACCTACCTCGACGACAACCCGTGAGCGTCACCAGCATGACCGAAAAGTGCATCTCCTCGGTGCCTCTCCCACCAATTCCTCATCCGGAGAGCGTCTCCACGTTCACACCGGGTTTAGGCCATCACCACGCCCCGCTCATCAGGTCCTCGGTGCCTCTCCCGCAATTCCTCATCCGGAGGCGTCTCCACGTTCACACCGGGTTTAGGTATCACCACGCCCCGCTCATCAGGGTCCTCGGTGCCTCTCCACCAATTCCTCATCCGGAGAGCGTCTCCCATGTTCACAGCGGGTTTAGGCCATCTCACCACGCCCCGCTCATCAGGTCCTCGGTGCCTCTCCCACCAATTCCTCATCCGTAGAGCGTCTCCATGTTCACAGCGGGTTTAGGCCATCACCACGCCCCGCCATCAGGTCCTCGGTGCCTCTCCCGCAATTTCACTCATCCGGAGGGCGTCTCCATGTTCACAGCGGGTTTAGGCCATCACCACGCCCCCTCATCAGGTCCTTGGTGCCTCTCCCACCACCTCATCCGGAGAGCGTCTCCATGTTCACAGCGGGTTTAGGCCATCACCACGCCCCGCTCATCAGGTCCTCGGTGCTCACCGCCGCTGCATGGGGCTCGTAAGAGACACCTTGTTCGCACTTGGCTTGAAACTGGGCGGGGGCCCCACTTGGTTCGAGCATTACACATTTGTCACAACTTGGCCTTCCTTGGTGCCATGATCACGCAAGTCTGTATCCCGCTCCAGGGCTCACACACTCCTGAAGAAGTTTTGAAGGCACATCCTTCGTGGAACAACGGACAGGTGGCGTGCGGAGAGAGCCATGCTGGCTGCATCGATAAGGTGAGCGGTGACTCCTCGATCCACCGCCTGAAGTTATCCTATCTTGGCTAGAGATAGAAGTGCTGCATCACCAATCTTTGCTGATATTACGTATCATGTGTTGGAAGGAGGTCCAAGCCTCTGCCGGCTTGTCCGTCCTTCAAATTCCCTCCGAGTTCGACTGCTCATCACTCGTGGTTTGGAGAGCCCTTTTGCCAACGTAGGCTCTCATTTCAAGGGAAGAGACACTTCAAAGTCGGTGAAAGGTGTTTTGCGAGCGAGTCAGACATTGTTCAAGCCGGCGGATCACAGCGCTCGCAGCGTTCAAGCCGGCGGATCACAGCGCTTGCAGCGTTCAAGCCGGCGGATCACAGCGCTTGCAGTGTTCAAGCCGGCGGATCACAGCGCTTGCAGCGTTCCTCGTCGATGGCCTCGGCCGTGAGCATGGAAACAGAGGGCACCTGGTAAAGGCAAAGCTCACTGCGGTGCACGCACGCTCATCCCATTCTCACGGAAAAGCGACCCTCTGCACTTACTTTCTGTCACTGTGGTGCAGGATGGTGCGGCATACATATGGGGAAAAGGAGTACTTGGGTGTCTCGGTGATGGCATTCGAGACACCCACACAGAGCTGCTGCCACGGCCAGTAACTGGCCTCGAGGCAGGAGTACTGCAGCTCGACTGTGGCTTCCGGTGGGTGCTTCCCCGCTCATCGGCATCAGCTGAGCATGCAAAATGTATCTCTGAGCGCGAGTCCCGAAATGTGCTAGTTTGTGGAGATTTAGCTATCCTAGGCATGCTGCTGTGTGAGGTCGTGCAGCAGAGCACGGTGCCATGCGAGGTGGGCAGGGTCTTTCGAGGCGACCGGATTAGGTGGATGGGGCGCATCGGGGTGACTGACATCAATCGCTCCACTCTTCTCTCGTTATGGTGTGCTTGACAAGTTGCGAGGAACGCCACACAGGTCAGGACGTCCATTCACACTGCATCGCCCCACACGGCTGAGGCGGGAACGAGCATGCTCGTTCGGAGTCTTGAACTGATGACAGGAACAGCACAGGACGAACTTGCAAAGAAGGGTTGACGGAAAGGTTTTGGGCATGCGGGCAGATGCACTGGTGCATTGATGCAGGATGGGAGGCTGATGACGTGGGGCGCGGGGGCGCATGGCCACCCCTCGACGCAACCCAAGCTAACTCCAACCTATGTCGAAGGGCTCCCGCCAATCACGAGCTTCGCCCTGGGATGGCACCACGCAGGGGCGGTGAGTGCTGAGGGGACGTTATATACTTGGGGACGTGGCGAATGGGGTAACCTCGGCCTCGGTACGCGGAGGTCCCACCACACTCCGCAGCAGGTCCTCATGCCTGAGGCGAGTGCAGGCCCGCCGCCTTATTGGCGCCAGGTGCAGCAGACATATTCCCTCGCCTGCTTACTTGCCTGACACTGCGTTGAGCATGACGAGCTTCACTGTGAGAACTTCTGTTTTCATCGTTCGTCATTCGCATCTTTGTAGCAGTCTTTGTAGCACGTGGTGGCTCTTGGGCTCGCGGGCGGCTGTGCCCTCACAGCCCGCAAACCAGTTCGATGCATGGACCTCGGGCGAGTCTCCAATGACTGAGGGCGGACCTCGATGTGCTCCCGCAGGTCTCCTGTGGAAGAGGGACGGTCACCCCTGTTGAGGGGCCTGGGGCGGACGGCCTGCATACACTCGCCATCACCGAGGTGAAGTGCTTCCGAGCGCGACAAATCCCTGGCGATTCACCCTCAGCATATTCCAGTCGCAGTTCACCAACTTCCCCTCGATGTGCTTCAGCCACGCTTCGCCAACCCGTCCCCTGGCCGAGCCCCAGTGGCGGGCCTTCGGACCTGCGCGGCATGCACTCTTTGCGATGCATGCCACCTGGCATATTGCCATCCTTTGTTATCGGACCTCTCTTTGGAGATTGTGCAGCGGGCGTCACAATATGTGTCATCGGATCAAATTCATATCGGCTGCGGTGATCACTGCATTTTGCCTCATTCTTCCGCCGCATTGCGTTCCTGAAACGGCTACGGTGGCCGTTAGATGCTGTGCCACGCTTCTCCATCAGGTGAACCGATTTCAATCAAGGCATCACGGATACTTGCTAGAATGGATCTATACTGGACGAGTGGTGAATGTGAGTTTTGTGAAAATTCCATTTCCACGATTTTTAATTCCAACGGTTAGGGCGTGCTGTGCACAAAGCGAAGCTTGATTCTGGAACTGGGCACGGGAAGCCCCCCGATCATGCGAGGGCACATCGACCTTTTGCACCTTTGCTTTGGATATGCGAATGTGAGAGACCGAGGGGACGAGGTACACTTACGCGGCAGGCGGGCGAGCTTTGGGCATGGGGAGCTGGACACAAAGGTGCGGCGCCCCTAGCAAGGTTACCTGGAGAGCCTAAATCGGCACGGCCCCCAACTAGAAAGGGGCAGCATCTGCGTCACTGAGCGGCCCTCCTGGCAGACTCCTGGCAGACTTCTGGCAGACTGCGCAGCTCTCTGTACTCTGCAGCGCGATGAAAGAGAGCCACACATCATTGTGGTGCACGCCAATGCCACCCCTCCTCTTTAGTCGACCTGGTGCCTTCTTGCAAGCCGTTGTTTTGACGAATGTAAGACAGACAACTTCTGTTGTTGCATATATGTATGACTGTCATGCGGCTGCTCCTGTGGTAATAGATTGAAATTAGCCGGGTGTCAGTGTGTCGTGCAACAGTAGGTGTGTGGCGTGCCCAGCAGTGCCTACGGCAGTGCCCGTCAGTTTGCCATGCTGTGCTTCACGCCGCCATTTGTGAAATGTGCGTGTGTCTGGTACCTAGTATTGGAATCTGCAGTGTCTGCTGATCAGTTTGATGTAAAGCATGACTGTCTAGGCCTTGCACAGTAGTCAGGATGCTCAAACCCTGAAGGAACCCTGAAGAAACCCTATGAAACCCTTAGATCTAGATCTAGATCTGCTGAACTAATCGTGGCCGTTGGATCATATGATGACCATCGGAAAGACACAGTGTGTAATAGTTCACCGGCCCATCGCAGACGTGTCACTACAGTCGTTATGAACTCGACAGTGGCACGTCATACTCTAATTAGTGAACTTTCGCTTAGACTGCCCAATCAGTAATGATTGGGCGCTAACGTTCGTGGCGTTTCGAGCTGCGAACTGGTATATCTTTTGAGAATGAAAGTTTACGCTCGCTTTTTGCAAATAACCCTGTATAGAATTTCAAAAGGTTATGGGCCCACTTACATTGTAAGTGAGGATCCATTTTTGTTTATCACGCAAACTTTCCACTGCGCGTAAGAGAATTCACTATGGTCAAAGGGAGTAAGAGCTATAGCCAAGCGACGACACCGTCACCTCCTGGTGGCGCGCCAGCTTATGAAGAGAAGCCTGGCGAGTCGTCTTTACAAGATATTGCGCTGAGTAGTCAGCAGGAGCAAATCTCGGCGCTTACGGAAATGATGAAAGGTTTGAGTGCTCAGCTCTACGATATGCGCAGCCTTAATCACTCAGCTCCCAGCGCCACTGTCCCTGTGGACCAACATCTTAATTCGTCGCCCGCTGGTGGGCGACGTCCTTTACCAGGTCTTTCTGATATGACTAAGGGGCTTTCCGCGGACTCGTACTTTTCTGGCAAGGAAACTGACCAGGAAGGAATTTGGGACGAGTGGCTTGCGAAAATTAAGCCTTCTTTGCGCCACCCTTCTCTTGCGCTACTGCTCTCGGAATCTACTCCGCTCCATATGGTGAGGGGGGATGACCTCTATCTTGAGGAAGCAAATCAGCTGTTTTATGACTTCCTCTGCCGTGTTACCACGGGCACTGCGAACGCTGTCGTTCGCAGCTACGAACAACATTCTGACGGTCACGGAGCTTGGCTTGAGCTATCCAAATTGCGACGCAACACCAGCGTCGTCTACTTCATCACCCAAGTGGATAAGCTACTGTCGCTACCGAATCAACTCTCGAGACTTGCCCCTCCTCTTCCAACGTTTTTGGAGTCGAAGGAGACTCTTCGGCGTGTACGCGAGTACTCCGCGAACGCGCGCGTTACTCCTTCTGGCAAGCCTCTGTGTATAGAGACGGTTGAGACCATATTTTCTGCCATGGCTATTGTGCGACTGCACCCCGACTATATGCTCCTCAAGGCCAAATTCATGTCTGAGAACCTGCCGACCGCGAGTGTGCTGTCGGACCAAGTAACATCTCACTACGACAATCTTCGCCCCGCGTGCTGCTGTGGCGCAAACTGCCCACGCGCTGGATACTCAATCTGAGACTGCTGGTGCCATTGCTGACGACAGGCGTAAGCAGGAGGAGGCGAAGCGGAAGCTACTGGCTGTCAAAGTCCCGTGCCCTGTCTGTCACAGACGTGGGCACTCTGCTAAGGACTGTTTCATCAAGAACGTTGAGAAGCGGGAGGCGTTCTTCAAGAAGGCTTCCCCGACTACCAAGGCGGCAATTCTCAAGAGGGTGGCGGACTACGAGAAGCATGGTAGCTTACCGAAGCCTGGTGAACATCTTGGTGCTGCAGCTGGGCAATCTGAACTTCATCCTGGACTGGAAGAGGCTGGTGAGGTCCTTTTTGCCATTCGGGAGGCTGGTCCATCTGACTTACACCCTGGTCTGAGCGAGACCGGTGAAGATATATATGCCAGTTATTACGGCTCTGGGCTATTGGAATCTGGTCGTTCTAGCATCTCTGGGTCGCTGACCCCTTGCCCGGCCTCGGGCCAGCTATCGACGTATCAGGACTCCGGACTGGTGGAGTCATCATTACTGGACGGTGCACAATCTGCCCTGAGCTCAGGGTCAGGTGAGGCTGGTAATCTCAACGTCTCTGGGTCACTGCCTTCCAGTTCGGCCCCGTGCGAGCCCTGGATATCTGGTCGGGGCTCTGTACCTGTGGAGTCCCAGTCCTCTGTGTTCCCGGTATTCAATTACTACTCTGTCTAGACGGAGGTGGGCGAGCCATAGGTTGTTATATCCCACACTGCTGGTGAGTACACTGGGGACAATGAGGGCACTGTGAGTGCACCTCGTGTGGAATTGTCTTCAGTGGGGTGCCCTCCTCGCAGGGCCAGGAAGAAGCACCACTGCTACATTCCCAACAAGCATTCTCCTGTGCTCAGCCGTCGTCACCGCACCAAGGTTGTACCTATTTATGACTCGTGGGTCTACATTGATGTCCTCACCGCCTTCTTCCCTGACAAGGCTCGCCTGAAGAGGACACAGGCCCAGTGGGATGATGGACGTGATCAGCACTTGGGCGACACTTTTCAGATATCCCCGAGGCAGTTATGGTTCAAGCCTGGATTGCAACGGTGGCACTCTATCATGATGGCTGGGTCTGTGGAGATATTCCTTCGTGCTCACCACATACTTGACAGGGGCACTACCCTTCCTCGTGGTGTTGAGCACACTGTCAGTGCCGAGAAGATCCTCTGCCAGCTCCGTATCATCAGGCAGGCCACGGATGACATGGACATATTACTGAAGCTGGAGTCTGTCATGGTGCGCACCTCGCTGGTAGACCTGCATAGCTGGGCGTCTGAGCTCGGGGGGCCCACCCGGGCCTTGATACAGGTAGTGGAGGACTTTGGAGGCATGCTGTCCCTCGGTGAGGGGTGGGGTACCAATGCCTGGCCTGAGTACTCGGACTCTGGCTCGGATGATGATGATTCTCTGCCAGACCTGGAGGATGCCTCTGACTCTGACGAGGAAGAGGAAGGCATGCACCTTGGGCAGCCAGTTGAGAGTGATGCTGGGTCTATTGCCAGCCTTGTTTCTGGTTCGGACTCTGGCTCGAGTGATGGTGATTCTCTACCAGACCTGGAGGATGGGTCTCCTCCTCTGACGAGGAGGAGGAGGGTATGTACCATGGACACTCTGACGAGGAGGAAGAGTACCTTGAGTACGGGAGCCTTGGGCAGCCCGTTGAAGGAGTGGGTTACAACCCCTCTGATGATTGGGCCTCTGGACTATTTTCTCCACCTCGCAAGACTCGCTTCTGCTCTGTGGCTCTGCTCCCCAGTGACTATTATGAGGACCACTGTGAGAGCTACTATGATGATGCCTGTGATGACCTCGTCGAGGATTTGGATTTGGGCTCTGACCCGCGTGGTGAGTGTGCTTGGGTGCCTTGTGATACTTGGGCATCTGGTGTGTGTTGTGCCCCTGATGCTGGCCATGCTCAGGTGGCATGTGGTGCGAGTGCTGGCAGCAGTGGCACTCAGTCTGCTATGGACAAGAGTGTTGTTATCGACAGCGGCGCCACCAAACACATCTTCAACTCTGTCCGGGTATTCAATGCGGACTATGCCACTACAACCTGTGAGACTTTCAGTGTGGTGCAGAGTCAGTCTGTGAACTCCTCTGGCAGTGGCTCGGTGACCTTTGCCAAGAAGGATGTGAAGTCTGGGCCCATGGTTGGGCTGCAGCTCCTTGGCACACACTGCATACCTGGGCAGCCCTTCAACCTCTTATCTGTGGTGGCGCTCGAGGATGCAGGTTTTCTTGTGGACTTTGGGGCCAGAACTGTGTCCAAAGGGGGGGTGGTGTTCTCCTTTGCCAGAGTTGGCAACCAGTAAATTATGCATGAGGTCACATATAACACTTTGGACACTCATCTAGCCTGTGTTGTCAAACATACTGATGATCAACGAGACCGCTCTGACTGGAAATTTGAGGACACCAAGCCTCACCTCACCACTCATGGCCCTTTCCTCCTGGAACTATTTTCCTCTGATGACAACCACATCCTGGATCACTACTGTACCATCACTGACACATGTTTTGGTAAGGATTGGGCTGGCAAGCATTGCTATGGGAACCCGCCATTTGACCACGACATCATCCTACAGTGTCTCCAGAAGGCCCTCTCCGACTTCGACAGAGACCCCTCCAACACCAAGTTCATGTTCATATTGCCTAAATGGGTCACAGCGAGCTGGTGGAGTCTGGTCTCTCGGTTTGATGTTATTCATGAATACCCTGCTGGTGCTAAGATCTTCTCGGCACCGAGGGAGTCATGCTATAACGTGGCCAACCTAGAACCCTGTGGAGAAGATCATGTGTGGATCGAGGACACCAAGTGGCCAGTGGTGGTTTTGTACAAGGACTCGCACACCACAGAGCAGCTTGACATCAAGCTGCTACAACATGTGAGGCTGGGTCACGTTGGTGACAAGCCCGTTGATCACATGTTTGCTCAAAGTGTTCCTATGCCCATCAGTGAGTCACAGTACTCTGGCAGCCTAGTGCAGCATTGCCCCGAGAGGTGCATTGCCTGTAGGCTGACCAAGGCCATAAGGCCCTCTGTGAAACCCACTGGGAGGGAGCTATCCAAGGAACTGGGGAATCTTGTATGGTCAGACACATGTGGACCATTCAAGACCAGTGCTGGGGGGTACAGATGGTTCGTGCTGTTTGTCGATGACTCCACTACATGGATATGCATATTCTTCCTCAAACTGAAGTCGGACTATCTCAAGGCTTTCCAGCTATACCTGCAGGAGATGAAGCGCCTGAGAAGCACCATGAACCTGTCCAGCGAGTACCACATGGTGCTCCACATTGATGGTGACAGTACTATGATTGCTGGGCAAACTGCAGCTTTTTGTGAGGAGCATGGTATTGAGCAACGGCATGGCTCCCCATACCTGCATGAGAACCAGGCAAGGGTAGAGAGGTCACACCGAGATGTACAAGCCATGGCCAGAGCACTCCTACTGACTTCTGGGTTTGATGTGAGCATGTGGCCCCTGGCCACCCGCCATGCGGTGTACATCTTCAATCGTGTATTCCGAAAATCTCTGGGGTGGACCTCGGCTTACTACCTCATCAGGAAGAAGCATGCGGACCTGTCCCAGCTGCGAGTATTTGGATGCATGGCCTACCCCTTTATTGACCCCACGATCCGTGAACATAAGCTCAGCAACCGGGCTCGTGAACTCAGATATGTTGGACATTCTGAGGTATCATCTGCCTATCTGCTATATGATTGTGAGTCTGGAAAGGTGGTCAACTCTGGTATGGTCACCTTCTCGGAGAGGCTGGACACGCTGGGTAAGGTGGTGACCACATGGGATCCTTCTGCGGTGACCCCTCTCAAGACCAACTTCATGGTCACCACTCTGGATGCGCCCTACAGAGATCCTCCGCCTGCACTACTGGAGACTGCCGTATTGGAGCAGGGTGTGTACTTACCTGAGGACAGTGATGAGATTGTGGTTGTGGTGAAGGTGGAAACCTCTGATGATGTGTGTTGGGTGAGTTTGAGCTCATATCTCAAGCCAGGCAGTGATCGCCTGTCACTATTGAGGGATTGCCCCTCATATGGGAGTGTCAATGCTCACTATCCACTGTTCACTGAGGTACGTGCTGTCACTGGGAAGGGGGACTCTGAGGAGGCCATGATTTGTGGACGCGCTATTGCACCTCATGCTCAGCCTTACTGCGTGGTCCTCCTCACCAACTTCACCATCATGGACCTACCTGCTGGAGACGTGCGATTCCACCTACACACACATGCCTGGGTGTTCAGGTTGCAGAGACACCCAATGCGCAGAGCTCCCTACTGCCTGAGGGAGTTACTGAGCCAAAAAGTCACTCACATGTCCTAAATTCACCTGACTGTACTGAGTGGCTCAACTCTATTCAAGATGAGCTGGAGGCACTGGTGCAGATCAAGAAGGCCTTACTGATGATGGACGAGGAGGAAGTACCTGCTGGGGTAAAGTTGCTGGAAATGTCTCTGGTCCTCAAGGTCAAGCTGGACAAACACAGGCAACTCTTGAAGAGGAAGAGCCGGATATGTGTGCGGGGGAATAAACAGGAGTATGGGGTGGACTATTATGACACTTTTGCGCCGTGCACACAGCTGTCATCCGTCAGGATTGTTATCACCCTAGCCCTGAACCTTGGCCTGGTGGTTTATCACATGGATGTGGACACTGCCTTCCTGAACTCGGTGCTTGAGGAGGACCTGTATGTTCGCCTTCCCCGAGGACTAGTCTATGGGGGGCACAAGTGTGCCAAGCTGCTCAAGGCAGTATATGGACTGAGGCAGGCTGGCAGAGAGTGGTTTGACACCTCCGATGCCTTCATCATGGGCTATGACTCCAGGATGCAAAGGAGCGACGTGGAGCCATGTCTGTACTTCATCCGGGACGCCGCTCTCCAGGTCATCATTCTGGCCTACGTGGACGACTACCTGGTGGCCACCAATGACAAGTCATGGTATGACACCTTTGTGGCCGCTTTCCACGCACAGTATGTGTGCAAGGATCTTGGGGTGCTGGACTTGGTCATGGGTATCGGGGTGCGCTGGGGAAGTGACACAGCATACTTATCTCAGTCTGGCTATATCTCTCAGATGATCAGCACCTATGGCCTGGATGAGGCCAAGCCAGCGAGTTTGCCGATGTCACCTGGCACTGCGCTGACTCCTGCTGATGGTAAAGGATCCATGCCTTACCGAGCTCTTCTGGGGCAGCTGCACTGGGTGGCTCGCTGCAGCCGACCTGACATTATGGCAGCAGTATCGGTCCTGTCAAGGTTCTGCGCTACATATGGTCCAGAGCACTTTGTGGCCCTGAAGCAGGTGGTCAGATATCTGAAGGGCACCAGGGAGTACGAGCTGGTGCTGCGCACTGCCTCCGTGCCTGGGGGTGTGGCACTGGACCAAGCGGACCGTTGCCTCTCTCCATCTACACCGACGCTGACTATGCAGGATGCAAGGTAACCAGGAGAAGCACCTCTGGTATTGCGGTCTTCCTATGTGGGAGTTTGATCATATTCTCATCTATGATACAGAAGTGCGTGTCTCTATCCACCACTGAGGCTGAGATCATAGCTATGTCCGAGGGAGCTCGTGAGGTCAAGTACGTCCTCAACGTGCTGGACTCCCTGGTAGATATATGCAGGCCAGTACCCTTGTACTGTGACAACCAGGGCGCCATTCACCTGGCCACGGACTACGTCAATAACTCCAGGTCCAAGCACATCGAGGTCAGGAACATGTACATAAGGGAATTGATCAAGGCCAAGGAAACTGAGGCTCTATACACTTCTACTGAAGACAACACCTCCGACATAATGACCAAACCGCTGGCGCTCCCTCTGTTTCGAGTACATAGAGAGCGTCTGGGAGTCATGAACCTGCCTCGTGGAGACCAATGAAGATTGAAGGGGCACCATCCCCACAAACAGGAGCTGAAGGGGCACCATCCCCATATCACTGGAACTGAAGACTGAAGGGGGCACCATCCCCATAAAGTGGAGCTGGAGGGGCGCCATCCCAAGAACTGGGCATTGCTGACTGAAGGGGCACCATTCCCAAGAACTGGCAGTAGGATAACTAGACAGTCACCCTTTAGAAGGGGTATTGGAATCTGCAGTGTCTGCTGATCAGTTTGATGTAAAGCATGACTGTCTGGGCCTTGCACAGTAGTCAGGATGCTCAAACCCTGAAGGAACCCTGAAGAAACCCTGAAGAAACCCTGAAGAAACCCTATGAAACCCTTAGATCTAGATCTAGATCTGCTGAACTAATCGTGGCCGTTGGATCACATGATGACCATCGGAAAGACACAGTGTGTAATAGTTCACCGGCCCATTGCAGACGTGTCACTGCAGTCGTTATGAACTCGACAGTGGCACGTCATACTCTAATTAGTGAACTTTCGCTTAGACTGCCCAATCAGTAATGATTGGGCGCTAACGTTCGTGGCGTTTCGAGCTGCGAACTGGTATATCTTTTGAGAATGAAAGTTTACGCTCGCTTTTTGCAAATAACCTTGTATAGAATTCCAAAACCTAGCACCTCGGTGTCCGCCTTTAGCTTCATTTCCCCTCCTTTATCCGCGTCACCAATATCCGCTCTGCACGCTTGAGTCAGCGACCGGTAGTATTTCTCAGTACACATTACGGCGTGATGCCTCCGGTATGCCTACGGTCCATGCCGCCATCCATGTTGCCATCCTTATAGTGCGTGCGGCTCATTCTTGGACCGACTCCTTTGGCATCACATAAACAGAAAGGATCGGCTGCACTATGTACCCTCACCAGGGATCAAAGAATCCAACACAAAGTTCGGGACACATTGTGTGTGCGTGTGTGTGTGTGTGTGTAGAGAGGCCATGGACCAACAGGTCCCATCCATCGACCGGGAGCCACTAGGGGGCATGCCAGCAGGGTCCGCTTACTCCGTAACCCAGAGACCAAGAGTTGTTTGGCGACGATCGGTCACATCGTATCATCTTTCCATGCTGCTTTGCATTTGGGTTGGGAATATGTATGCGTTTGTGGTATCTTGTCACGGCCCCGCCCTACTCTTGATTTGCTTCTCACATCCACTGGGATGATGGTGGGCTGGCTTTTGTTGGCCGATCTCATGCCGTTCAGTGTAGATAGGCCAGGTCTGCACGATAGACGAGGTCCGGGTTGTTGGATCGCACGCGTCAGGCATAAGCTGGGGGACTTACGTGACGGTGTCATTGTGCCAGGTCCGAATGGGTGGGAATTCGGGGCCTCATAGCTGGCCGGGAATTTGTCTCGCCATAGGGTTGTGACTGATTCCGCGGACATGCGGTCTTCGCCATAGGGTTGTGACTGATTCGGCGGACATGCGGTCTGCCCCCCCCGTTGGATGTTGGCAGGGAAGTTAGGCAATCTCTCACGGAAGTGGAACTTCGATCTGAAGGTGATTCCGCGCCTGATCTACTGATACTTGTCATCTGCCTCTGTTGGAGCTGCTGAGATGTGTCCTCACCTGTCTCAGAATTTGGTCTGATCACGGTGAACTGCCGCTGCCTACTACGTGTGCGCATGTGCGGCTTTCTCAGAGTCCATGGAACGGGCAGGTCAGGAGTGCGAAAAACTCTCTGGTGAAGTGGTGGGCTAGCGGCTGTTGGCGTGCCTCACGATGTTCAAGAGTGGCTGCACTGGATTGGAAGCATCCATGCACAAAATGTTAGCAAACATGTGCGCATACTAACGTCTCTCTCGATTGCGGACGGATGCCGCACTGCGTTCTACTCGCGATCCAGCAACCGACCAAGTGACCAGACTGCCCAAAGTGCGTCGACGACATGATGTAAGATGTGGGCAAGCGTGGCGTGGTTGTGCGACCTTGCCACCAGGGGCAAGAAGACGAGCTATATCCATATTTGGTGGGATCCACCTGCCGCGACGCCGGCGAAGCAGGGTCTCCCGGCTATTTGGCAGACACGAGGGTGGTGCACGCTGTTGCTGCTGGTCTCCACTCTGGTGGTGTGACGGAGACAGGTGAGGTGGTCACGTTTGGCTGCGGGAGCGATGGACGCATGGGGCTCGAAGGGTATCTCACAGGATGCAGTGGCCACAGACAACCCATGAAGTTCTACGTGTCTGCCCCCACGCAAGTAGAAACCCTCATTTCTCGAGGGGTTCGCATCCGACAGGTAAGAGAGACCATTTGCAAATCAGTGCACTGAGCGGCGATATCTCTTTTTTGTTTCTCGATTCCAATATGTGGTGTCGAGATCCGACGGGATGGATGTGGGTGAACGCAAATGTCGCATCCTATGCAACTATTCCCCAGCAACTAACAGTACGAGGCTATGCTTATCAGTACTAACTTCTACCAGAACAAATAAGGCCCTGCCGCAGCGCAGCAACTAAGTACGCCAGATTGACGTGATTCCACACCGTAACCGAGATCTAGCAAATTGACGATGGAAACACTCATATATGACCTCCTCATACTCGCGATTGCAAGATGACTATCATCAAGCTATCTATGTGCAGCCAAGGTGTTATATCTTTAGGTAAACGGTTAACAATGGACGTGATGCACTGCAAGCGTGTACCAGCCATTGCCAAATTGGTGTTTATAAGTGCCCATCTGAAGTAACCATTCTTCAGGTTGCTGATCAAGGGAGTTGTTCTTGGAGCATTGCCGCACAGAGCATGTAACTCAGTGCTGCTCTGGGAGGGGGGTGTTCTGGCATTGTGCCACAGATACATTCATCCAGGCACCACATGGCTGCCGTGACTTACTGATGTGGAATGCCGGTGTATCGTGGGAGGAGAATTTCATCGTAGAACTCGCCATATAAGGAACGTGACAGCTTGCTAGATTCAAACAGTAAATGTCAACCAAGGTACATCTGATGTGAAGTGGCTACGAAACTGTTTGGACCACGATTATCTATTTACAGATGACCCCTCACAAAATGCAATTTCGCACGTGTGTTTTGTCCTTATACTTGATGATCCTAAATTTTATACTGTACTGCGGAAACCACGTCTGGCATTAGCTCAAAGCAGAGCACCGGGACTTGGTTCTGGAGATCGCATTTCGATATTGAGATGCCACGGCCATATAGTGACTTTCACTAGTAGAGCACGACGGACGGAAAACATATATACCGTGTACATCGCGTACGTAACGACTAAGCATATCGGTCCGGACATTTTAGCTCGCGATGGGCTAGAATGTCCGTCTCGAACGTTCGTATTCAAGCCTCCATGGGGGAAACTTATTGAAAGACGATTTTTTGTTGAATAACTTCTATGATAGGTGCTTTGGAACCGCGCGAAGACGTGCAGCTCTAAAGGACCTTTATGCACGCACATCCCTGCTTTGAAACACGACAGTCGCGTTTTTTCGAGCAAGCAATGCTGTGTTGCGCCCGAATTTTATGCGGTTGAAATGAGTTTTGTTCGCAACAACCGATGTATTGTGTGGGTTTGGCGGATCACAGTGTTAAGAAATCTAGTTGCTCCCCCTGCTACGCTGCCGTATTATAGTTACTCCCCTTGTCTTGATCTTCGGATCGATCGCAGCGAGTCCTCGTCGAGGACTTTCGATTTAGTTTACGGTCGATCGATGTTGATCGATGACGCGGCGCGGTGACGCGGCGCGGGCGCGGTACGGATGTGGTGACGCTGACGATGACGTGGTCAGTGACAAACTGATAACGATGATCTTGATGGTCACTTGGTCAGTGGTGTGACCGTGTCGGATGTCCGCATGTCCCTTTCGCATATCGCAGCCGCTTCGTTGCGTTCATCGATGATTAACACGGTGTCACCTTATAGGTCTATCACTCTATCCGGATCTGGGGTCAGACTCAGAGCCTCCGGACAAAAATAGGATAAAACATAAAAGTTACTAAACGTCGATAGGGTTTGTAACGCGTGTTAGCAGACTCGGGTCCTGACTTCTGACAATGACGTCCCGAGGCCACCATCGGCATTACTACCACTCATCGAGCCGCTCATCATGAATGACATCACAAAAATGACAAGAACCATCGAGGCTCAAGATTGGCTCGAACATCGCGAGATCGGCCCCGAAGCTGCATGTGGCTTGACTCGGTTTCCAGAGTGACACCGTAAGTCTATACATAATCTACCGACTACAAGACGAATGCTTTATTTGAAATAATAGACCTAAGGCATTATAAGCAGACACATGTGTCACCGATGCGATGTAGACACATGTCAACCCATGTCGACACATGTAGAGACAGAAGGCCGAGATAATACAGTGACATGGAATATCGATATGATATGGGGCATATGACACATGCGACGACCAAATGGCTGGTGAGCTGGTGGCAGCCCAGCATACTTAGCGTTAGGGGGTTCGTCACGGCACCCGTGACACAATAACGTCACGATCGGATGTAAAAGAACACAGCACCTTTTGGCGGTAGGATATGATACCACTATTGCGCGACTACATTCACAATTAAATAAGTAAGTGTGTGACAATCGAGGTGAAGTCGTTAAAAGTGCGAGAGAATCCGCTTTTGCTCACTTGGCGCCTTATTGTTTGAGCTTTGACACCCATGGCGGTTTCAATAGAGCTTGGCTGCCGTCGACAAACCTTTACAGTGCATAAATTGCGCACAGTTCATTGTCAGGGTGTCAGGGTAACAGCCGGTACATTTGAAGCAGCGACATTTTCTAGCATCTTAGCGTGACCAGTCCTCCGCAGTCGTTTGGGAAACCCATATATTGGGGTAGAAGAGAGCAGCGCACTGGTTTTATGCACGTTTCCCTACCTATTACTTTTGAAACATGTTATTGTTCCGAGTAAGAATAAGCTAGTATTTCGGACGCGAGCGTCGTCGTTTGTCTGAATGACCGAAGATCATCAATCATCAGTCATCAATCATCAGGCGTCAGTCGTCAGTCATCATTCATGTCAGACTGCGCTATAGATCTTCTATGGCAGTCATGATGACGTCAGTCGAGTACGACCTCATGGCGTACGAGACACACTCAATGCTGTGATGAGTTATAGCATTGACGCGGAACTGTCAAACAAGTACGATTTATGTACGACAACAGCCGTTCCATGCTTGCTGGATAATCACGCTAGCACACCAAACACAAGTGCCGAGGATACGAGGTCCCGAGGACCCGAGTTTGCAAAAACTATACGTGTCTTTAAAATGCCACCACTACGAAGGACCCATGAATACACCAAGCTAAAACTGCCTGAAGGTTTTCATATAAATTTGATTGTATATGTTTCCGGAAAAATCAATTCGCGCCACACAATTGAAAAATCAATTCGCGCCACACATGTGAGTGATTGTATGACTACCCTAAGTGAAAAGTATAAAAGTTTCAAGGCATAACCGAGGCCTGCACCAAGACTCTTGGTCAGGACTGTGGGTGCAATGGGCCGGCTTACAACATAATTACAGCGGAACAACCCAGTTCGGCAATTTTGGCACCTCAATACTAACGCAACAAAGCTGCCCCTTTCCGACTCGAGCAAAACTTTGCTAAGACATTTCTTACAAACCGAGAGTCACACCGAGCGCCGACTGAGAGCCACACCGCGAGTGCTTGCTAAGAGCCACGCCGAGTGCAAAGCAGGAGCCAGGGCACGCCGAGTGCAAAGTGAGAGCCACGCCGAGTGCATGATGATTCACTTTTAATTCTTGATGAACCCAACCTACCTATTCTGCCAAGATCCCATGATTGCAATATAGGGCTCCAAATACTTCAATCATCACAATCTGATTTCGATGATGTAATTCTTGATGAATAAAAACTTAATTCGAATAATAGGGTGTTGAATTTCAAACAAAATGGCCCGGAAATCGTTTGGGGGTTTTGACCAAAGCCCAAAGCCCCTTGTTGCCGAAGGCCAAAGCTGAGAAAAAAAAAATGATCCAAAAGCCCTATAAATAATTTCTTTTGAATAAAAATTTGGCCTTCAGCCAAAGCCCAAAGCCCCCCCCCCCACCCCCCCCAACCCCTTCTTCGCGGGAGCCAAGGCCTAACCGCCTTCGCGGTGGGAGCCAAAGGCTTAAAGCCCCCCAACGTTTTCCATTTTTTTGTTTTGAAATTCAACACGCTATAACACCCGTGCCTAACCCCCTTCTCCCCTCGACCTTCGACTCGGTTGCCTTCGCATCTACCCCTGCCAGCCCCCGCCTGTTCGGGTTGAATCTTAATCGACCACAATCTTAATTTGAATGCCATGCCACACGACAGACGAACCCAATCTCACTCACTTTTCAAGATTAATTTCCCCCCACCTGTACGTTCAAGTGACCCCTACTGTGAGATAATCATACTTTTCATACCGTCGCGCGATGCTTGTTGATGCTGTCGCTGGATACGACTGTGGACACAGTGGACACTGCATACTTCTGTTGTACTTGAAACCTGTAACTGTCCCAGGAGTATTCCCAGGAGTTGTCTATTATCCAGTATGCAATATGATCGGATCTTATATACTTTCAGAATATCTTTCTATTCACATAAACCCAGACAGCAAGAGTTATTATTTTCTGCTGTCCAAGTCTGAGAGACCAACTCAGTGATCTCTCTTTATTCACCACCCTGAGCTCACAGATTATTTCCCCTAACTGTTCGCTCAGATGAATGTCACATTCCCTTACTATTTCTCCCAATAGTCCCCTGATATCAATTTCAGGCATTCAGACACCCCTTATCGTGAGGGGGTCTCAGCTACGTCGTGCCCCCTGGCACAACTCTCCCCCCCTTAGGAGTGGACTTTCCCCTCAAACCACGACTAATGCATGAATCTACATATAATGGCGTACAGGGGTCTCGATAGCTGCACTCGAGGTCCATCTGCTTATCAGCGTGACAGAAGGGTTTCATCAAGGATCACGCTGCCAACGCTCATCCCCAAATTTACCCGACCGCGCACAACTAATGTCTAAGGCAGGTCTTCAGTCTTCGTCTCTTCCTCGCCGTAAGTTAATCGTACTCCGTCGGCACCTCCGAAAGTCAAGTGCTGGAACAGATGTCGTAGTAGATGACTCGGGAAAGGAAACACAGCATGGGACTTCTGCATTCCTGGTGTGTCACCCCTGGGTCCAAGCTGTGAGGTTTCAGGATGCATTCCTGTCGCCCGACAGTATGGATAAGGGGTAGCCGCTGTGCATTGCAGCAGGGGCTCGGGCGGTGGCGAACTCGTCCAGATACAGGTGGGCTTCTTGTATCGTTTCCCATACATGCAGTACGTGCAAGTAAGAGGCGCCGGAAGTTGGCTCATTACCGGCCTGAAACGCAAAGCGCTGGGGTAACGCCCCATCGGGTTCTTTACATACCAGTGTTGAGGTCGAAGGTACTCGATGATCTCTAGTGTGCGGTGTATGCACGCGTCCGCTGTCACAAAGTCTGGCGGACCTCCCCTAGTACGAGCCTAGCTGTACTGAGTACACGGGGGGCTTGCCCATACTACGTCGAAGTATCCTGGGGGGTATCTCCAGTAATCCCAACCCTCGATGGCCGCCACGTGAGTCGGCTGCCATACAGGGTCAGAATCCAGTGTCACTGATGTCGACATCGGGAAGCAACGAGCAAATTCTCTTTCTACTGAACCTGTTCCACTGAATAACACCAGTATTCGTACTGGTCGGGCATCAATCGCAGCGAGGGTGGTAACGTAGGTGGTCTCTCCTTTACTCGTCACCTCGCGGCGTTCCCAGGGCAGGCATTCAGTCGAATTGTCATCCGGCTCCTCTTCCCAAGGTGTCCCTAGCATGGGAGACGATGAAGAACGCAGTGCCGCCACGGTGGGGCCTGCTGTATCACGGCGTCGTTCTCGGCGGCGTAAGGCGGCGTCGCGCACCTGGCCTTCCATAGCTACACGCGCAGCTTCAAATTCTCTCAACTGTTGCAGAGGGGCCCCTCGTTCTAGCTTGTCTCGAGTTCTCCACGAGTCGCGGGCCTTAGAATATCCAGTCCAGCGCACCTTCCACTCTTCGATTTCCTTGCCGCGGGAAATACGAACTCGGCGGGCCAAGATGCGATCCACATGTGCTTCACGCTGACCATCCACCACCACTGCCTCTGGAATCGTTGGTTGTCGGCGTGAGGCAAAGGTGGCTGCTCCGTCCACGTACGGCTTCAACCGGTGCTGTGCGAAGACATCGTGTATACGCCAGCCAGGAGGTAGCTGCAGTCGGTACGCCACTGGTGCGCCACGGTCAGCCTCAGGAAGGCCCACCTGCATATCACTGTAAAACCGCTCTGTCACAGCTAACGGCCCGTGCCAGCGTTTGCGTTTGATGTCATCCCGCAGCTGTTGAAGAGGGCCGGCGCGTGCGTACTCATCGTGCAGGGACTCCAGGAATGTAACGTCCGTGGGGAGGCTCGAAGCATCGCGGGTCTTAGCAGCCTTACCCTGTCGCACTATCGGAGGCGCCACTCGGGGATGCCGCACTCTTGGCGCCAGCTGTCGGGTAGGGGGAGCATGCACCACCAGCACGGGCCACGGAAGGTCGTGGAGTACACCGTCAGGAGTCTCGAACAGCTGGGTGGGTACTCCTCGTTCGTCATGAGTAGGTATCACTTCCACCAGCCTCATACCAGCCATCCTGAAGAGTCGCCTCCATTGAGGCATGCGAGCCTGGATGTCCGGTAGAAGGAACACTGCCGAGGTATGCGCGGGGTCTTGCCGCCATTCATCCACATACTTGCGCAACACTGCCTCGATGGAGATATGACTGCTGGAGTATGGGGGATTACACCAGACGTGCTTTCCCCTCCACTGCTGTCGCAGACAATCAGTCCAGTATGCGTCTACTTGACGGTTCCGTCCACCCAGGTCACAACACGCGTCAACATCGAAGCTGCCGAACTGTCGTTGGAGGCGCTCAAAGACCTCCTTGCGCACCTTCCAATCCTGCCGATCGGCTGGCTGTTTGGTGGCTCGACCAGACGGCTGAGTTGGCTGCTTAGGACCTCGGAAATCCGTAGCAGGCGGTGTCGAGGTTTTCGGCTTGGTGGAAGGAGTCGTCGTAGCAGTGGTTTGTCGCAGCCGAGCACTACGGCGCAACACTGGATCGGTTCCCGGGGTGCTCGCTTCCTGCCGGCGCTTTCCAGATTCGGACAAATCAGTGAAGTAGTCGGTGGGAGCTCGCAGCATTAGTTCCTCTCCAGCGGGTGCACACTTAGGCGAGCTAGTTGCATGCTCAGGCTGGCACGTTGCATGCCCCGCATGCCCCGCATGCCCCGGCGTATGCCCCACTGCATGCCCCACTGAGCTGGCTGCATGCTCAGTCGGCCGTGTGCATGCCCCGCATGCCCCGCATGCCCCGCATGCCCCGCATGCCCCGGGGCATGCCCCACTGCATGCCCCACTGAGCTGGTTGCATGCTCAGCCGGCTGTGTTGCATGCCCCGCATGCCCCGTATGCCCCGGCGCATGCCCCGCTGCATGCCCCACTGAGCTGGCAGCATGCTCAGCCGAGCCGGTTGCGTGACAGGGCGCGCTACCAGCCTGGAGCAGGCTCTCCAGGGCCCGCTCCGCCACCTGAAGTGTCTCCACGCCATCCATCCATGATTCCATGGTGGCCACCCATCCCGGTACAGGGGTTGGCGGGTGGTCTTCAAAGATCTCGTCGGCATCCAGCACGGAGAGTGGGTCCTTGGGGAGGTCCGTCTCCTTGTCTACGACACCGGCCTCCTTGAGCCCTTCTCGCGGGTCCTTGGTCACGTAGTCAGGTCGGCGAGATAACGCATCGGGGACCAGAAGAAGAGCTCCCTTGACGTACTCCATTCGTGGGACACCAACTTCCACCAGGTCCATGTACCACCGTGCCTGCCGTCGGCTATCATTCCGATTGGCCCCCTCTTTTTTGGCACCGGGTTTGCGACTTTCTAGATTCTTGCCGTCGCCATTCCCAAACAGATGAGAACACATCACTCCAAAAGACCCAACGAAATCATGATCTGGCAGTAAAATAACACCGTTGTTGACGCAGATTTTGGTTCAAAATTCAAGAATTGGCTCCAAGGAGATGGATATTGGACGCGTTTGGTACACGTCTGCTACGGTATGTGGGACAGCGTGACCTCGGCCCACTGGGCTCACTTACGGACTAGTATTTAGCTGCCGGAAATTCGAACAGCCCTGATCTGCATTTAAGGCAGGTTGCAGAGGTGGATAAGTCCGAAGGTAAGGTTAAGTGGCGCTACTTGAAGCCCACGCTAGTGTATGGTGCAACCATGCAAATCAGCTCAGTTGTGTTCCAAAACATTAATTAGTTTAACTTTTTTCTTATCTGGAGTGCCTGGGAATTAACTCACTTTTACTTGTATTTTAGGTGTGGAAAATTCCAAAACATTAATTAGTTGTAACTTTTAACTTTTTTCTTATCTGGAGTGCCTGGGAATTAATTCACTTTTACTTGTATTTTAGGTGCGGAAACATTAATTATTTAAATAAATAAATTGAACGTGTTAAAAAACGCGCCCGGAATTAATTAATTATAAAATCAATAAAAGGTCCACAGTATTGTATTTGAAATTTAACCCCCTATTACGCATATCACACATCATGGCACAGAGTGCATGCGAGCAACATTAGTCGGGCTCTTAACCATGCGACTCACAGAGTCTGCAAATATGCCATTTGTATTGGCTTTCTCGTGGCTCTAAGAACGCTTCATTTGACATTTTTGGAGTGAGGGCCTTGGGCCCAACTTAAAGTAAGGCACATATTTTGTATCGCCACTTCAGAGTATTCTACATCGCTACTAATCTGCTGAATGTACAGTCTGAATCTCTGTGTGATATATTTATCGTCTCTATATATCAAATAAAGTCAATGGTTCGTGTTTGGAATTGAATATCATCACCTACTTCTAAATGGGGAAACAGGTACCATACATATATATATATATAATATCAGTATTTACACTCACAATTATTCATTTGCTCATAGAGATTTCAGAGGAGCTTCCAGATAAAACGAGTGCTGAGCGCTTCCCCTTAATTGTGCTTTTGTGATGCTGGGGTCAATTTCCCGTGAGAACAAGTTGTTGAATTGGACACATTGCGTTTTGCATCACACAAAGCCTGTCGCTGCTGAGTCTCAATCTCTATACTTTCAACTACGTCTGATCAAGAAGAATGTCCGTGAAGAGCTGAAGACAGTCCTGTTCATCGCGTTCCTCTGCAGAAGATTCGTAAAGCGCTTTGTCCGCCGCACTTTGAATTTGCACGGCGTTTAATAGCAGCGCGTCAGCAGTGACGGCGGCCGCACTCCCTTGAACCCCTGACGACGTTTCACGCACGGCAGTGTCCCCCATCGTCGCATCAACTGACACCTTGAATACGACCGGTCGCTGCTCGGGGCTAGCTTGAGGTCCGTCTGCGGCGTGGCGGCTACTCTCTGACGTGAGATAGACAGGCTCGAGGTGCAAGCCTTGCTCACAGGAACGGTGCAGGAGTGGCGCATCGAAGCCGTACGCACCCCAGCGGTGGAGTGTGTGCGCATAAAGCACATCGGCTTCTGGGTTATACTCCAGCAAGAGGCGCAGGATTTGCGGCAGTAGCGTCACGGTTTCGTCGTTGTAAACCAAGTCCGAGCCCAGTATTACATCCCAATCGCCTTGCAGCACGTCGCATAACCGTTTGGGCTGCGCGCGGGCAGACGTGCCGAAGAGAAGCCCTCAGACCTCCTTCAACTTTCCGATGGTATGCGCAACTCCTGAAACTTGTGTTCGATGCCAGATTATGGATGTAACAAGTGATGCGTATAAGATTAGACATCGCAAATAGGCGCTTCGCAAATGAAGCCCAGCAACAGCTGCCGATACCGTAAACCCTAGCGACCAGTGTCGAGAAGTGAAGTGGCAGCAATGAGGCTTTCGTGAAAGTGATGCTTGCTAATACATTCCCGTCGTATCGAAAGCGTAGTGCGCACCAGCTGACGTGTATGGCCAGCCGTGTTGCACACGTCAGCCCAGTCAAGGGCTGCCACTTGGAGCGTAGTCGAAGCCACGCCCTGCTCTTTTCGGAACTCCTCCGCGCGGGCGCTGAGCCTATCCAGGCAGTCGAAGTTCTCCATTTCCGTTAGAAGCATAAGGCCTATGGAGGGTATTTGCCTCAAAAGTGACATCCCGAGCCAGCCAGTGCCTGCAAGGAGGTCGCGGCGTCACAAATAGAGCTGAAGAAGCAAGGGGATTCAAGAATATCAAGTTCTTTTCGGATTTTCTTACACACTGACCACATTCTGTCACGACAAAGAGGAAATAAACAACTTTGACCTGGCCCACCTGCGCCGATTTCAAGAACGCGAGCTCCATCCTTGTAAAGTTTCACGTGGTGTTCTCGATCTCGCAGCACAAAGTCGGCCAATGCGTACGCCGCATGCCACACTCGATTGGAGCAGTGGGAATCGTTCGTGACGAGCATTTGGACGGGGCCATCTCCTTCCAGGGCTCTAGTAGTTTCCCCTCCAGTATTCATATACGTCCTGTGCTTGTGACACGGAGCGCCACAGTTGCATTCGAAGTCTGAGGCGCGAACACGGAGCGCTGGGGGAACCTGCGGAATCGTTAAAAGTGCATCATATTCAAAACTCGGGTGTACTACCCGTGTAACTGACAACGCGCCCGAAATAACCGGTGCCCGAGCGCCGATTAGTGAGGGACCCGCAACTTCCTGTCAGCGGAAGACGCCCAACCTACGCTGCTCGCGCTGTTTCCTGGTTCAATCATAACGGTTCGCGCGAGTCAATGGATGCTTGTCGGCTTGCCTGACCTGCTGTTCACCCGATGCTGGGCACAAGCAAGACTTTTACTGCTCACGTCAGAAGTCAGTTATCAGTTATTTGTGTCTCTATGCTAATACTATTTGGAATGTTAAAACCAAAACCACAAGATTCCTTCATCCATAGAAATGTTAAGAGCCAGTTTTTCATAACTGGAGCTTGCTTTTTAGGGGTCAATTTGTCTTGTGGTATTTTCGGCCAATCACAGTGTAACACATCCTTAATACAGTGTGACACATCCTTAACACTGCACTGTGTGATTCACGTGTGATTCACACTGTTATGCACTGCGACTGGCATGGCATATGGCATGCATCCTTAACACTGCGTCATACTATGAACAACGAGGGATGTTCAACCGTCAGCGTCATGCGTACATGTCGGGGGATTAACTTTTAATCCCCATGTCATTGTCATAAGTCATGTGTCACAGTCGTTCGACCGCGACCGGTCCCGGAAAATTCTGAGCCCATACAGTAGTCTCTCGGATATAAGAATGTCGGAGAATCAAGGTCGGCCCATATATTCTTAATACGATTTCCATATCTAAGCACATCATCCCCATATACAAGTACATAACCCATTTCAAAAAGTTCCGCCCCGAGTTTCTTATAATAGGATATTCTTATATTTGAGAGACTACTGTGCTGGAAACAGCTGAACAGGCAGTGGGGACCAAGGCTCAACATCGATAGTTCCGATAACCGATACAATCGATTAATCGTGAACATTGGTATCGATCGATTCCAGATTTGCAATCTTTTGCACCATTAGTATTGATCGATGCAATAGCGTCTGATATCGGTATTGATCGCGATGGCTTCATGAAATATCGACATTGCTCGATTGTGCCGGGCCGAAAATCGCAATTGCTCGATTCCACAGTGAAATTTGGTTGTATCGATTAATCAAGGGTATCGATAATCGGCATTGGCGAAATTCACCATCCCGCCCTGGGCCCACGATAATCCGCCAGAGCCCAGATTTCAAATTTCAAAGTTTACAAAGTACTTGGCCCTGCCGGATGCTGCTCCGTCTGTCGATCCCAATGATTGGTGGCAAAAACACAAATCAGCCTTTCCCAAGCTGTGGTTCATGACCCGTCAGTTCTGGGAAATCCTGCAACCACGGGTGGGGTACTGGGGTTGAGCGTATTTTCAGTGGGTGTGGTATCTTGCATGGCGACCTGCGCAAGGCTGTTTGGAGCACTTCATGATGGCCTCTATCAACACTATGTGGAACGTTTGTGTACCCGTGAGAACTGCAGTATGTTGTGAACAGAGTAGTAGAGCCTTGCCCTTGACCTCCTCCTCCTCCTAGCTATGAGTAGGGTAGAATAGCATAGCTTGGACAAACCTCCTCAAAAATTACGTAACCTGTATGTGAAGGGGAAAACCCCCATGTTTTGCTTAAAGTATCGGCTGCATCGATGGTATCGATATTCACAGGTGATGCTGTGTCATAATCAACCTGTTATCGAATATTGTACGTCTAGCTGTAAGTATCGTTATTGCTCGATTTGGGATATGGGGAAAAAATGCATGATTGGTATTGATCGATGAAGGGTTGGACGGCCCCTTCAGTCGGCTGGCTCGGAGGGCGGTGGGGACCGTGTCTTCATTGCTGGTACCCCGTTCCCGGTGGCTATCATCTACCGTGATCAGTACACGTCCATGAGGTTCACCCCTGAGAGGTGGTGCCATTCCGCATATGCTCATGCTCATGGTCTCAGGCTGGCTCAGCTCATGGACCTTGGTGTTGAGATCGCCCGGCCTGGTACTACAGTTACCCGGGACAGCTGCTGGCTCACAGGACCTGTGCTGAGGCCTGTGCTGTGTGTGCCCGTATGCGGACAGTACAGCCGAGTCCGAAGCACCCTCCGGCTGACAGATACAGGGCTCAGAAGCCTGGATCTATGTGGGCGGCTGATGCTACAGGCCCGATCACGCCTATTGGCTATGACGGGTCGAGGTACCGCTGGACCTTTGTGGAGTTCACTGTGAGGTTTACACTTTGCTACTTCTCTGCTGAGAAGTCAGCATACAGCTTCATTCTGGCTCAGTTCCTGGCGGATGTTGTTCATCACAGCTTTGCCTGCACTGGCCTGGTCCTCCGCACTGATTGTGCCCCGGAGCTGTGTGACCCTGCAGCACAGGCTATGTACAAACACCATGGCATCAAACACCTGCAGTCGTCACCCACCCTGCACTGACAGAACTTCATGGCTGAATATGTGATTGGTAAGATCTCGCCGGATTGGTCGGATCTCGTCGGACCGGGTCTCCCGTGCACTCCTGGAGACAGCCGGTATGGACCTCACCTACTGGCCTCTTGCAGACAGTCATGCCTGCTTGCTATGGGATATCCTGCCTCATGGGCGGGACGCCGTGGTGCCATTCTATCACCTTATGGGCTATCATTTTACCTACTCCCGTATCGAGATATTCGGCACCCTGTGCACTGTGGCCATGGATGCTCAGCAGATGCGGGCCCGCCATCCGGGGGGTCTCCAAGAAGCGGACCCCCCGGGCCTGGCAGGGGCGGTTTGTGGGCATCAGCCTCAGGTCCTCGGCCTACAAGATACTGGACCTGGAGAGAAACAAGGTTGTTTCCGAGGGCCGACCGGACTTCATCA
>LGRX02026601.1:0-21984 GCA_001247695.2 Cymbomonas tetramitiformis | reverse complement strand
GCCTCATGGGCGGGACGCCGTGGTGCCATTCTATCACCTTATGGGCTATCATTTTACCTACTCCCGTATCGAGATATTCGGCACCCTGTGCACTGTGGCCATGGATGCTCAGCAGATGCGGGCCCGCCATCCGGGGGGTCTCCAAGAAGCGGACCCCCCGGGCCTGGCAGGGGCGGTTTGTGGGCATCAGCCTCAGGTCCTCGGCCTACAAGATACTGGACCTGGAGAGAAACAAGGTTGTTTCCGAGGGCCGACCGGACTTCATCAGAAACTACTCAGAGTTCGGGCAGGTGATGTCATCGTTCCCTGCCCCCGCTCCCGACGAGCAGCACTCCGCACCCGTGCCCAGTGACAGGCCGAAGCCGTGGGGGGACTACACCACTGACATGGTGGTGACGGTCCATTCCGTGGCTGCCTATTATGACACCCGGGACGGTGAGACCTATGCCACCGTACAGTTGCTGTGGTTCAGCCGACACTTTCTGGACCACCGCCCAGCAGTATGTCATGGCTGACCCTGCGGGCACTGCTTGGTTTGACTTGGTCCACTGGCTGGACCGCCGCAGGGTCATTGTCTCATTGACTGTGTCAATCAATACTACCCGCTCTGGACTCTGGCTAAGGCTCAGGAGGCCCGCGGTGATCCGCTGTATCCGGCACTCATTGTGTCCACGGACATGAGGCGGTCCAGGTCCTATGGGGTACTCTTCCGGCCTATGGCCTACGGTGATGTGATTGCCCCACGTGCCTATGCCATGGACCTCCGTGCCAGTCTGGTGGTGTTCCCTGATACCCACAGTGCTTGCCACCTTCCCTTCTCCGACCACCCGGAGCAGGACCAGTGGCTCCTTCCGCACTATGTGGTCCCACCAGAGGACACGGTCGGTGCATTGCCTGCCAGCGGCACCCTCAGCTTCTGTCATATCTCTGCTGACCTCGCCGAGCGCCTATACCACACTGCGGCTCCTGATCTGCCACTGCCGGGTGGGTACCGCCACGGGCACTGTCTATGCCTGATGGGGCTCAGTGGGAGGAGGCTATTACCGGTGAGGAGGTGCAGCCTCTGATTGACCAGGGTAAGATAGAGCCGTTGGAGGTGCTACCCGACGGTGAGATCGCCACCAGCACCATCTTTGTGCTGAATAAGCCCTGGAAGCCGCGGGATGGTCTGCCGCCCGTCCAGATTCATAAAGCTCGGATGGCCGTGGCTGCCACATGGCACTGGGGCTACACCCAAGCTGAGACCGCATGCACGGTAGCAGACCTGCCCACCTTCCGCCTTCTCTTCATCCTGTCTATTATCTTTGCTGGTATGGGGGTTATGGTCTATCACTTTGACGTCAGTCAGGCCTTTGTTCATGCCCGTCTGGAGGTTCCTATATATGTGCGGTTCCCCTCTGGGTATATGTATAAGGGCAGATATGGCTATGCCAAGCTGCTCTATGCTCTCTACGGGCTACGGACGGCTGGTGCTTCCTGGCAGAAGCTGGCCATCAAATTCATGAAGTCCTTCACCTATCAGGGAATGCACTTCACCCAGTCCACATATGACCCGTGCCTATACTATATTGTGACCTCTGTGTTCGTGGCCTTCGTGGCTGTCTACGTGGATGACTTCGGGCTGACATGTGATGATGCCTTCCACCAGGCTTTCTGGGCAGCTTTCCAGGCGGCATTCAAGAGCAAGAATCTTGGCCGTATGACAGCCGTCCTGCAGCTTGCGGTTGACTATGATCGGTGGGGCATTGCACTGTCCCAAACCAGGCAGATCAAGGAGCTCATGTCCAAGTTCAAGCTTCCGGCCAAAACCTTTCACAATCCGATGGATGTGAACCTCGTTATCCAGAAGCCGGAGCACCCTGATCTCACCCTTGTCACCCCGTATCTCTCACTGCTTGGGTCCTTGCTGTGGATTGCACGGTGCACCAGGCCAGATGTGTATTACTCAGTCATATATCTGGCACAGTTCTCCTCATGCCCCTCGGCTCAGGCCTGGGAGGCACCTCAGAGAGTGGCTCAGTATCTATACTTCACACGGCACTACCGTATCCGTTATGCTTACCCCAGTGCACCGCTTTCTGTGCTCACAATACAGGTATATTCGGATGCTGACCATGCTCGTGACAAACTCAACGGGTGCCTCTCCTACTCGGGGGGCATTGTATTCCTCAACGGCATGGTGCTTCATTGGGTATGTGCCCGCCAGACTGATGCTGAGATGTCCTCCACTGGATCTGAGTATGTGGCCGCCTCTGTGGTTGGGCAGCGGGCCATGTCTGCTATCCATATGATTGTGGAGATGTTCGGATTTATCAGGATTACGCAGCAGGAGCCGGGTGTGTCTGCTCTGGCTCTGTCTACGGCCTTCCCTGCAGCTGACACTTCTTGGATGCAGAGGGCGGCCACGTTCTTCGAGGATCATGCTATGGGCCATGGTCAGATGGGCCCCGCCTCCCCCCTGCACTACCGGGGGGCTGAGCCTGTTCCTGACAGCTGTGCTAGGAGGCAAGCACAAGAGCAAGAAAAACGGCTAAGTATAAAACGCAGAAGTACTCAGTACGGAGTACAGTAGGACCGATCAGAATGATGTTGATGTGAGGTGCCTAGACTGTTGTACGGAGTACTCAGTACAGTTGAGTTATGGAAAGAGTTCCTGAATGTATAAGAACTCTAAGAGTAACCCGTTTCGGAGAGGTGAACTGAACTGAGAATTGTAACATAAAAAGTAAGAGCCGTATCCGCTGTATATTGTGTATTGAAAGCATACACTTGAAAGCATAAGCATAACTATTAAGATTTACGAAACCGAAGTCTTGTAGTTGACCAATCGTAAGCATACCTCGTGCGGTCGTTTAATAAGTGTAGAATAGTATAAGTCCGAAACCGTAAAGAAGAGAAGAAGTCAAGTGTAGACTCCTACAAAATGGTAATTAGTTCGTGTTTTCACGTAGCTTCCTTGTCCTTCTTGCGCAAATTCTGATCAACCCGCCCCGCCTTGTGCGATTAGTTAGCGAGTACTTGCACTACGAAATCGAGAATGCCTGTGCTCTCGTTCTTGTTGCGCGGTGGTGTGTGGGATTGAGGGTTCCAGGTTGCTTGGAGCCGCGTCGGTGTGGAGAAATCTAGCTCGACGACAATCTTTTAAGGTGCGAGCGTTGCCTTAGTCCTAGCACGCATACACGCATAGCACGCATACGTGCTTTTTGGACTCGCAGGTGCGGGAAATCCGAATCGCCTCCGTTTTTCGGCAATTTCGACCCTTCGCGGCGGAAGCGCTGCGCAAATTTTTCAATTTTGCGTAAGCCTTTGCTGAAATTCGGGGTTGGTTCGGGAATTCCCCTACCTTTAATTTAGCCTTCTAGTCCCCCCTATTCGGGAATCTCCGCGCTTCGGCCGGTGTGCTTACTTGTGCTCGCGCGCAAGTGGCGTATTCCTGGGGTCGGGTGCTAGTTGCCATACCAACCGCTTTTCAATTGGTTAATTTGCGAGCGTGCAACGTTTGATGTCCCCCATGGGGCTTTAGCTTTCTAGGATCTTCCTTTCCAGAAATCTCCGCGCTTCGGCCGGTGTAGCCACTTGTGCTCGGGCGCAAGTGGTAAATTTCTAGATCGGCGGTTGCTAGTTGCCACGTGTGTCGTGTACACTTTCGGCTTTAGCTAGATTGAATCTCACGCATAGCACGCATACTATGCCCATGTATTCAGATGAGGAGGAATGCCTCGGTCGGTCGGGCCGGCGTGGGGGGGGTCGGGCCGGCGCCGCCCCCGGCTCAGCCGTGGGGTCCGGTCGGTCGGGGTCTCGCGCTGCGGGCCTGTCGGCTGGCCCAGGCTCTGGGGAGTTCTGGGGCGCAGCTGGCGGGTCAGACAGCCGGGATTGGCGCTCCCGTGAGAGGGGGGGGGAGTGCGGCGCGCGCTTGCGCGCCAATACGTCGGTGAAACCCTCGAGGTTACACCGGCGCGCACGCCCCTGAGAGCCCCTCCAGGGTTGTCTGGTGGGCCCCCCAGGGCCTCGCCACCAAACACCCCTTCACCAGCGAGGGTCAGTGAGGTTGAGCCAGTGACCGAGCTCGCATTGAGCTCGGCGCTACGGCAGCCGGCGCGCCGGAAGCGTGCGTCGCCCGAGGCTCCGGCACCGCCGGCGGCAGGCGCCGGCTCCGGGTCGGACTCGGACCGCTCTGCTAAGGGGTTGAACCCCTCGGCAGCCCCCTTCTCCCCACTCCCTGCGTCCAGCAGGAGTGCGAGTAGTAGGGTCGTCCGTCAGGAACCGACGTCGGGACCGGCAGCATCCTCCCTCTCTTCCCTCGTGGGGAGCGAGCAAGGGAATCTCATCAGTGCCCCAGGGCGCTTTGAGGTTTACCGAGCCAGTGACTGGAGTCCCCCGGCAGAAGGGGAGTCTGATGATGTCCGGCGCCCAGAGCAGCTAGACGTCGTCCAGTCACGGGGGCGCGAGTCTCGCATCCAGCCCAATCCGGCTTGGCGAGGAGAGCGACGTCAATCCATGCTCGCATTGGCCCTCCGTCAATGGAGCACCTGGGCGCTGAATTCAGCGCAACGACGTGCGGGAGTCTCCCTGCCATCTCGTCAGCGCGCAACAGCGCGGCTTGCGTGGGTCGCATGGAGGGCCAGGACGGACCAGTCAGCGCATCAGCGCGAGCTCCAGCGCCTGGCATTCCAAGCGTGGAATGACGTCACCCAACAGGTCGCCCAACTTCAAGGCCTGGTTGACAAAGGCAGTCGGCGCCGGGTCGAGTCCTCTTTCGCAGCATGGCGCCAGCATGTCGTCCAGACACAGGGTCTGTGGCGCAGAGGCAGACGTCAAGCTGGAGCTGTCTTCATGGCATGGCACCAGCAGACGATGCTCGCCAAGGAAAGGAGCACCTGGTGGGTTGGAGCCCGGAGACACCGGATGACCCAGATGGGCAGGAGGTGTCTGCGCGAGTGGCGCCGGCTCCCCAGGACGACCCCAGTCAGCTCGGACTCGTCCCAGGGAACGAGTGCCCGCCGTCCGGTAAGGAAGGCGGGAACCTCATCCGGTGTCAGCTCTTGCTCGGATTCCGACCAGGAGTCTATGTGGCAGGACATCCGTCGAGGCCTAAAGCGCCTGGGGAAAGACCACCCGCTGTCAGGGCTAATGTGGTTCCAGCTCAAGGACTATGGGCTCTCCGAGGACGGCGCTTATCGCCTGGAGATCCACCAGCAGTCAGTCTCCGAGTCCAGGGTGTTGATGCAGCAAAAGCGCGAGGACCCTCACAACTCCCTTGAGAGGTGTAGATTCTCTGTCTTTGCCATCAACGCCGGCAGACCAGGGGAGCTGGTACGCCAAGGGGCGGACCTCCAGGAGGTAAGGAGAGCGGTCGTCGCGGCCGTCAGAATGAGCGGCCGCACCCGGAAGTCGCACAGGGGTCTTAGGAAGTCAGGTGCAGCACCTCCGAGTTCCGCAGCCCCCGGTGAGAACTGGTCGAACCGGTTTGCTCCCCTCTCGTCCTCATCGGAGGAAGAGCATCCCGCGGAACGTCCGAGGCCCAGGACTCAGGCGCCTAAGCCGAGCGGCCCCAGTCGCCCGGTGCCTCGCACCCGGAAGCCCAGTCGAGCACCATCGGTCCCGCACCCTGGTCCGACTTCCTCAGGGAACACGTCGTCGTCCCCGGAGTCCACTTCGAGCAGGAACAGTCAGGACCTGCAAGAGCTGAAGGAAGCCTGGCAGAAGGAGTCGCAAGCTCGGGAGGCAGCTGCTGAGGCTCGCCTGGAACAGCTGTCTCGGCAACTCCAAGAGAGTCAAAGAGCTGCCGAGGAGCGCAGGATCTCCGATCAGCGCGCTGCCGAGGAACGCAGGGTCTCCGAGCGACGCGCTGTCGAAGAGCGCTGGGCTGCAGACCGGCTGGCCGCAGAAGCCCGGGAGACTACCCGGCAGTTGGCTGTCGACGAGAGCGTCGCTCAGCAGGTAGCCGCCGAGGAGCGGCGAGCGGCAGCCGAGGCCCAGCTGGAGGAGAGGCTGCAGGCGGTCATAGAGTCACAAGTCCAAAGGCTCGCCCTGGTTCAGGCCTCGCCCCCAGGGCCCGTGGAGTCAGACGCTCGGGGGCCCTCGGCGGCAGCGTCGAGTCCGGTTCAGGAGACGCCCATCTCCCGAGAGGGACATGAGCTGGTAGAGCCGGCTTCCGTCGTCACCTGTGACGTCGAGAACCGGGACGTTCAAAGCCCTCCGGAGGAGTCGCGCGCGGACGTGACAGCGTCTCCACCGCACTCATGGGACTTTATTTCCCTTTCTATACAGGTCTGCGACGCCCTCCGGAAGCACGTGGTCGGGTATGCCACCTCGGGGATCGATGCCCAGCGCCTGTTTTACGACGCTGCTCGTAGGTATCGCACCCTTGGTCAGGTCGCCGGGTGCTTACACCCTTCCAACCAGATCAGGCAGTGCCTGAAGACAAAGTTCTCGGACGAGGACAGGGTCCTCGGGGCCCAGGTGATTCACAGTCTCACGACGGCCTTGGCGTCCGTCGCAGAGAGCTGCGCTCGCTGTGGGTGCGGGCACGAGGAGAGCCCGGTGCGTATGTGGGCGTGTCAGGCGAGCGCTAAGAGAAGTGCGGTGGCGTTCATGAAAAAGGTGTACCTGCCGGTGTGTGGGTTTTGCGCCGCGGACGTGTGGCCCGGTGATTTCGACCACTTTCCGGCTGTGATGCCACCTCCGATTCCTAAGGCGGCAGACACACCGGGAGACGGGGGGGGGATGGTCCCTCAACTGGAGCACTCGGAGCCAAACGAGCTTTCGGAGATGCCCGGTGCCGGCAGTCATGGTGGTCCTGGTGGCTCGGGGGGCGGTGACCCTGGAGGGCCGGGAGGCCCGGGGAGTCCGGACGAGGACCCTGGCGGCGATGGCGAAGACGGGGATGGCGACAGCCAGTTCACCTTCTCGTCTTCCTCTCGTTACAGGGAGCCCCGGAGCCATTACAGTCGTAAGGACGAACAGCACGCTCTCAAGGAGGCCACCAGAGCCATGGAGAAGGCAGTGGACAAATACCACACAGAGGTGGAGGGGTCGTCCCACGTCTTTGGTCGGCTCCTCCGATTTGTTCGGCAAGTCAGGGAGGTTCGGGAACTGGAGCCGGTGCGCTACGCCATGGAGATGGCGCGTCTGGGACCACTAGAGAGCGGGGGTGAGGAGAAGGTGTTGTCGGACCACTCCCTGCTGTCAGAAGTGGCCAGACACTGCTTCGGCAAACTCAGCTCCGAGTACCGCGAGCTTTCCTCGGTGTTGACGGCGGCTCGGGAAGGTAAGAACCTCACCTTGGACGTCATAGTGGTTCCCTTGGCGCAACTGGTGATGCCCGACAAGGGGGAAATGGCGTCGATCGGTCCGTTCCTGCGTCGCGTGCGTCAAAGTCAGGACAGCCAGACTCGCACGGTCCGCGAGTTCTGGGACGGGGTGCACCTTGCTCACGACATCGTGAGCATGCTGGCTGCCCACGAGCTCACCTCTCCGGTGCCGGAAGAGGAGTTGCTGGAGATATTCCTTACGGGATTGATACCGGAGATAAGGAGGAAGGTCTTCCTTATAGCCGAGAGGAAAGGCGCTTCGGTTCTGACTCTGAGCCGGACGGCCAGTAAAGGCCGCCACGAACTCCTGACTTGGGCCATAGAGGCTGAGCGGGAGTTGCGGCAGAGCCAGGATAAGACGAGCCGCTCGGTCCAGCTGCTGGCCCACGTAGATGTCACGGAAGAGCTGCTAGCCATGGCGACATCCGCTGGCGCTCCGACACCCACAGGGCAACGACTCGGCTCCCCAGAGTACGAGGGCTGCCGTCTGTGCAAGAGCATGGACCATTATGCCCGCGACTGTCCGCAGGCGAGCCAGCGCCCGAAGGAGTGGGCCAAGTGCCTCCTGGAGGACACCCTGGCGTTAATAGGGGACGAGTCGGTGGAGGAAGCTTTGGCTGCCATCGGTTTGGATTTTGTCCAGGAGGACGCTCCCCAGCCCGGGGCGTCCTCCCCGCAGTAAAGGGCGCGGGCCCCGTCACTGCGGGGTCAGGTGGACAAAAGGGCCCCGCGCCGGCGTCCACAGCGATGCAGGTGCTGCATGATAGGTGGAGAAGGTGTGGGAGACACCTTAGTGGCAGCGCCAGGCGCCATCTCAAGAGCCAGAGTCGAGTCGAGAGGTATGAACAGGAAGGTTTAGACATGCTAGCCGCCACCCGCACGGAAAGCCCAGAGCCTCCTGAGCGGGAACAGGTCGAGCAGCGCGTCCAAAGAGAGCAGGCAAACTTCTGGAAGTCCGCCAGAACCCCAGCAACCGCCTCAGTTCCGCGCCCCGAGGAGCCGTGGGAGCTGCTCTGTTGGATCACCGGTGCGGACACCCGGGGTAAAAACCGGTCGAGCCACACAGTTGAGCCACGGGCAGTCTACCAACAGCACCTGGAGAACCAGGGGTCGGATGTTGCGAGAGTTCGCGGGCACTGGAAGTTCAGAGCTCAGCGTTTACCCCCCAGAGTTAGGAAAGCCTTTCAGGCCCAGCAGCCAAGTGCTCGCCTGCGTTCCGCCATCAGGGCGCTAGCAAGGTATCTTAAGCTGGAAGAGTCGGAGGTCCGGCCGGTCAAGTCCCTTGCGCTTTGGAGGGCAGGGCAAAGGCGGATGAGCCAGAAGCTTGGACCCACGACTAGTAAGCCCCAGCTGAATCGAGAAGAGTTAGATAAGCGCTTGAAGCGGCTCGTCAGGGTGCGCGAGTTCAATCGCCGACGCAAAGCCATCTTGGATCAGGAGTTCGGACGGTTTGTTCGCATTGCCAAACCCAAGCCTGCCGAAGGAGAAGAACTCTCACCACCAGAGAGAACTTCAAAGCCCAGTCGGCCGTGGTTGACCCGAAGCAGGGCTCGCCAGGCTTTGGGCCCGAAACGCAGACCATGGCTGACTCCTGAAGACAAGGCGCTTCGAACCTCTCGATTGCAGCGCAGGTACGAGTTGGAGGGTAGGGACCCGGCTTCTACCTCAACAGAACGCCATGCGGACTTCCACGCCTTCGTAAAGGAGGAGTTGGAAAGGGAGTATAGGGAACTTCAGCAAGACAATGAGCTGATGCACCGGGACGAGCAAGTCATAAAGCACATAGCGGCTAAACTGGCTGCAGCGTCAGTCCAAGTCGCGGTGTCCCCCCCAGACTTCCCGGAGCGCAGTGCAGTCCAGAAAGCAGTCGCCATCGGCCTGCTAGCGGACGCATGTACTTACCGCCTCCCGGACTGTGACTCCGACGCAGAAACGTCCGTCACCCGCCTGGTTTGCATAATGCAGGACGGCGATATCAGTCCGAGTTGGTGTGAATCCCTGGCAGCGGTGTCCTCGATGGGAGCGCGCCCGAGGAGTTTCGACAGGCACAGTCGCACACCGACGTTGTTGCTGTTTTGGGCCTGGATTGCGGGCGTCAGAGTCAAGGTGTTAGTGGATTCGGGAGCATCCACCAATATCATCGCAAAGAGTACACTGCAGAGGCTCTCCGGCGTCAAGCCGGTGCGCCACGAGCAAGCCATGCGGGTTCGAGTGGCTGACGGCACCACATATGATGCTAATTCCCGCATCAGGCCCAAGCTCCTTGCTGAGACGTCGAAGGGGTCTTACGGCCAGCAGGTTGAGCTTCGGGTAATGCCACTCGACCTCAAGGTGGATGTCATCCTGGGGGGTCCTTGGCTGGCGAACCGTTCCCCGGTTACCCTGGATTATAAGAACTGGGGTTCGGTCCGGTTCACCAAGGGCAGGGAAGAGGTCGTCATCACCGGCTGTTCGCCGGGGTCACCGGACCCCAGTCGGTCCAAGGCCACGGCAATGGCACTGGTACAGGGAGTCCTTTTGAGCCAACGTCGGGCTCGCCGGGACCTGCGGACCCTCCGAAACAGAGAGGAGCAGGCTTTCGTCGTCTACCTCGGCCCCGATGGGACTTTTGGCGCGTTGGCCTGCAACAAGGGGGGGGAGACTCCGACGAAGATTCCCCCAACGATGTTGTAGCAGGCCTAGCGTCAGAACCCTCCTCCGGGTCCGAGGATAGTGAAGTCAGCGTGCGTCCCAGCGCAACGGTGCCGGACGGAGCTGAGGAGTCTGAGGGGCCGGGAGGGCTGGTCTCGGACAGTTCCGAGTCCGGTTACAGTGACGTGGAAGGAGCGTGTCATTTGCAGAGAGTAGGGGCGGTGGTCGAGGATATTAGGCCACAGGGATTTGCGAGTACGGTCGACGAGGCCGGGGATCACCCTGACCCTCTCAGCTTTTTCGCTAGCAAACAGGAGGCGAACGGAGCATTTGCGTTGCTTCCGCCAGCGGTGCGTAGACAAGCGATAGAGGATCACGCGGCCGGGAAGCCACCCACCTGGCACGCGCAGGCAGCCGCGGCGCTTCAGCAGGGCCGGGGTCTGGTCGCGGAGCGACGACCCCGAGCACGGCGTAAGCGAGTGCGTTGGCGTGACCAGGTCGCAGCAGTCGGTCAGCCTGGTGCTGAAAGTGGTCCCTCCGCCGAGCAGCCGCCGGGACCAAAAGTCCCCACCGTCCCGAGCCCTCAGAGTCAGAAGTCGCGAGCCTCGGCACCAGTCGTGCCGCCAGACACTACCCCGCCACCAGCTCCGCAGACCACAGACCCGCCGGTACCGGCCGTCCCGCCAGGCACTACCCCGCCGCCAGCCCCACAGACTGCTCAGGCCTCCCCGGAACCGCCGGAGGACGAGATAGACGAGACGGTGTCGCCGGAAATCTGGCAGCAGCTTAGGGACCTGGAAAAGGAGTTCGCAGATGTCATTTGCACAGAGCTGCCGGAATCAGTCCAGTCAAGGGAATTCAAGTCCGGCGTCCGGCTCAGGCCAGATTGGAATGGGAACGCCTTGCACCGGCGAGGGTACAAGCTGCCGCAGGAGGAGTTGCGGCAACTCCGGCAACAGCTAGATGAGCTCTTAGCCAAAGGGTACATACGACCCTCGGCCTCTCCGTGGGGCTGCCCTGTGCTGATGGTCCCCAAGCCGAGTAATCCCAAGGAGGTGCGTCTAGTCATTGACTACAGACAGATCAATGAGATCACAGTCAAGGACAAGTACCCCCTCCCGGAGGTCAGAGTCTCTTAGATGATCTACAAGGGGCTACCGTCTTCTCTACGATGGATGCCCTTTGGGGATTTTGGCAGGTCCCTATGAAAGCAGAGGACGTGGAGAAAACTGCAATGACTACGCACTTTGGAGCGTACGAGTGGTTGGTCATGCCTATGGGATTGTCAAACTCCCCAAGTACCTGGCAAAGGATGATGCAACAGTACCTCGGGCACCTACCCTTTTGCATAGTATTTGTAGATGACATCATGATTTTCTCGGCTGAGGTTCCGGGTAAGAGCGCCCATGAGGTACACCTCGACCACCTCCGCCAGGTCCTGGAGGCATGCCGAAAGAATTCAGTCTACCTCAAAAAGTCGAAAGTCAAATTGTGCAAGCGATCAGTCCGGTTCCTAGGGCATGTGGTGGATCGGGATGGATGTCGTCCATAGCAGGATAAGGTGGCGTCGGTACGCGATTGGCCAGACCTAGAAACTGTCACACACGTGCGACAGTTTCTGGGCATGTGTGGCTTCTACCGGAGGTACATCCAGAACTTCGCAGATATCGCGTACCCGTTGACCCGCCTCACCAAATCCGGCGTGGACTGGACCTGGGGCGAGAATGAAAAGGCAGCATTTAAACAGCTAAAAACTGCCTTGATCTCCTCCCCAGCCTTGGCCCTACCTGATCAAAAGGGTGCAGCAGACGGTTCCAGACCCTTCTTTGTGCAGACAGATGCCAGTGGAGTAGCACTAGGGGGTGTACTCATGCAGGATCAGGGACGAGGCTTACAGCCCTTGGCCTTTGAAAGCCGGCAGTTCTCCAGCGCAGAGCAGAACTATCACGCTGGGGAACGGGAGCTTTGTGCCATCCATCACTGCACCACGGTCACCTGGAGACATTATCTGATTTTCACATCATTTAAGCTCATGGGAGACCACAAACCCCTTCAGTGGCTCTTCGCCCCAGCTAGGGAGCTCAGCCGACGTCAGGCTCGCTGGTACGAGGACTTGGTAGAGGTAGGAGTCCATCAGATGGAGCACGTGCCAGGGCGCTGTTTAGTAGTACCAGACGCGCAGTCCCGGCGACCAGACTATCAGGAAATGTCAGCCAGAGAAGGGTTGAAGGAAAAAGGGATTGTGGATCGCGCCACGGATGGGCCCAGAGACTCCGCACCGGCAGGCAAGGGGTCCGAAGAGGACGAGGATCCTACCTCTGTCCTCGGGGCAGTGGACTGCACCACCGATGGATCTGATGGACCCGAGTACTCTGAGCCGAAAGGCAAGAGATGCGAAGGGGACGAGGATCCCACATCTGTCTTAGGCGCCACCTTCGAGTATAGTGATTCCGAGGACGAGTCCTTCCCTCCCACCAGTCCAGCACCGGTCATTGGTGAGCTCACCCATCTGAATGGGCTCACGTGGGTAGAGTCGCCGGCCCTTTGGCTGGACGCAGCTGCCGCCCTAGCAGTAGGCGAGAAATCCTTGAGGGATGCCGAATCGCTGGCAGTCATGACCAGAGCAGACCGAGCTAGGGAACAGGCCACAGCAGAAGTCCAGAGTCACCCGAAGTTCCCCCACCCTGAGGCCCAGAGTCATCCAAAGGCGGCCGGAAAGGTACCTGAGCCCGTTAAGCCCCCAGAAAGTAGCTCCCACTACGACCAGGTCGTAGATCGCCAGGACTGGAAGCTGATCAGGGAGCGCTTTGAGGAGATAGCAGCCCAGTACGGGGTGTTTGACGTTGACGCGTGTTGCGACTCCATGGGCGTTAACCGGCAGGTTGACACCTATTGGACCGATTGCTTGAAGGAAAAGTGGCGCGGGAAACACGTTTGGTGCAACCCCCCTTACACGAAGGATTCCGACTTGATAGAAAGAATTCTTCGGCATTTCCTTGCTGAGTGGCGCGCCGATCCGGAAAACACCTCGGCGATGTTCCTTCTGCCAGACTATGACGCCCCCTGGAGACGGTTGATTCACCCCAAGTATGGGCTTCATCCGGTCAAAGTCTTTGACACGAAGGACGAAAAAGGTCGTCCCAACCACCTCTTCGCGTCCCCTGATGGAGGTCGACCCCCGCTGCGCTGGCCGGTCCTTCTGGTGTGGGCCCCAGCAGCCAGCAGGGCAAAGCCCCGAGCGCCGCCTGCGCGAAAGGACAGTGAGGCAGAACCCGACGAGCCTTTAGTCACTACAGGGGTTGCAGCAAAGGCCAGGGCAGCGTCAGGACCACTGAAGGCTGATGAGTTCGTCCGCGCCTTGCAAGCGGAATACGAACGCGGCCCGTACCTCAGCTCGTTGAAGGAAGAACTGATCGCAGCCCCGCATCAGAGGACAGACACATTTCGCATGGTAGACGACATGATATGGCGAGTGGCAGAAGGGCGGTATCAGCTAGTGCTAGCTCAGGATTCCCCCCTCAGAGAGCTGGTGATGCGCGAAGCACACGAGTCCCCGGCAGCAGGGCACACAGGAAGGGATAAGACACTGGACAGGGTATCCCGTCGCTTTTGGTGGCCACGCATGAGCAAGGATGTCACCGACTGGTGCAAATCCTGCGTTGTGTGCCAACAGACCCGGCCACGCAACGGGTATCCAGACGGGCAGCTTAACCCCCTGCAAGTCCCAGTAAGACTGTGGCAAGTGGTTAGTATCGACTTCGTCACTGGGCTGCCCCGCACAGAGCGAGGGTACGACGCGTTTGCTACCTTCACGGACACGTTGTCCAAGATGGTGCACGTAGTTCCCATGCTTTACGCTGACAGCTCAGCTGCACAGATCGCGCGCATGTATTTCGACCAAGTGTGGCGTTTGCACGGCGCTCCCATGAAGATCGTCTGTGAACGGGACTCCCGCTTCAGGGATGAGATGCATCTCGAGCTACATCGGTTGATGGGAGTCCAGGCTGCCTCTACCACGCCGTACCACCCTCAAGGTGATGGGCAGGCAGAGCACACAAACCACACGGTCGAACGCATGTTGCGCGCGTACGTCGACGCCAACCAGCACGATTGGGATTTATGGTGTACCCCGGTCGAGTACGCCATTAATGACTCTCGTTCCGCCGTCACGGGATTCACCCCTTTTGAACTGACGTATGGTCACGCCCCGGCCTCTCAGCTGGACTTCTTCGTGGAGGCAGCACTTGCATCACGGAGAGGCCGAGCTAAGGGGGGGAGGGGCGCAGCAGTAAAAAAGGGTACGGCCCACGAGACAGCCCGCCAGTTTGTTCGCCAGTTGCAGCTCGCTAGGGAGAAGCTGCTCTTAGCTCAGCAGCAACAGATCGCCCAGTACGACGCGCGTCACAGGTCCAGGAGTTACGCAGTAGGCGATGAGGTTTGGGTGGATGCCACGCACCTCACTCAGCCGGGCGACCGCGGGTTGCACAAGAAGTTGCTTAAGAAGCGCCTTGGGCCCCTTCGGGTGCTGGAAGTCTTTCACAGCGACAGGCAGATGGCCCTTCCCGCGAGCGATAGAGGCGCACCGTCGGCCTATAGGCTGCAGACGCCTAAGCAGTGGAAAGTGCACGATGTGTTTACCGTGGACCGGCTTTCGCCAGTAGAGTCGGGCAGCCGCTTCGTTGAGAGAGCTAAGGAGATTCCCCCTCCTCCGTTGGACGTCAGCGGGCGCAAGGAAACCCACGTCGAGAGGGTGGAGCGTTCGCGCACGCGCCGGCGCCAGGGCAGGAGGTGGACAGAGTACCTGGTCAAGTGGACAGGAATGCCCCGCAGTGAGAACGAGTGGAAGACCCGAGAGGATCTGGAGTGGGACGACGGAGCCGGCAGGCCCGGTGTTCCCAACCGAGCGTTGTTGGAGTTTGAGAGGATCGAGGCTAAGAGAGTGGAGCGAGAGAAGCTTAGGGTCCGTAAGAGACGCGACGAGTCCGCAGGAGTGGTATGGACCACGCTATCGGAGGAGCTCAAGGTAGACGGGGCAATGCCATGGGTGCCAGAGGAGAGGTTTGATGAGGAAGTAGGAACTTTCGCGAGAGTATCTGCTCAGAGCACCCTGCCGCCAGTCAACGGAGCCGCAGCACTTGAGAAGGAGCCAGTCGGCCAGTCTAGGATTCTTGTATTGTTTTGTGGGACCGGGTCAGTCGAGAGGCAGTTCACTAAGCAATTTCCCAACAGCGAAGTAGTTGCTGTAGACATTCAGCCCAAGTGGGGCCCCACACATTGCGAGGATATCATGCGATGGGACTATCGACAGTTCAGACCAGGACACTTCGACGTAGTCTGGGCTAGCCCCCCTTGCACAGAGTACAGCCAAGCGAAGACGGTAGGCATCCGAGATTTGCGTGCTGCGGACAGGCGAGTTCGTAGGACATTGGAGATCATCCGGTACTTGAGGCCCGAAGCATACTTCATTGAGAACCCGAGGGAAGAGAGCCCCACGGGTTGCACACGCGTCGCTGCATGAGCAATCTACCAGCTCCGCACCTCGTCACGTACTGCAAATACGGGACCGCATACAGGAAGCCCACGCACATCTGGACCAACGTTCCGTTGCGCACACCCTTGCGAGTGTGCGATTCCGATACGCCTTGCGAGTTCTTCCGGCAGCACGGTAGGCACGAGAAAGTAGCGCAAGGAGGGCGCGCGATGAGAGCCGGAGGTGTGTTCGCGAAGGGCATGGGAGCGCGAGAGAATTTGTATGGAATTCCGTCAGCACTGTTAAAACAGCTTTTCCACAACCTGACCCTACATGAAGAGGTGCATGCGTTCCTGTCTGAACTGCTTGTCAGGGAGGATCTGAGCGAGATGAGCGTTTCAGTCCAGTCAGCTGTTGTTGAGAGTGACCCGCCCGAGTTTGAGCCGGAACCGATAGCGTTAGCGGGAGTACGAGCTGAAGTGACGATCATACCTGAGGGCGGATGGGAATCTGACGCGAGTGGTCTTAGCGATTGAGAGCGTTGGGGAGCGTCGGGAAGAGCGGTGGCTCCAGCCTTGGCGAGACCAGGCGGCAGGTGAGAACCTTGGTAATCCATCCGAGAGAGCAGTGGCTCTAGCCTCGGCACAGCCAGGCAACAGGTGGAAATCTGTATAATCCATTTGAGCAGTGGCTCTAAGCCTCGGTATGACCAGGCGGCAGGTGAGAACCTGGATAATCTATCCAACCGAGCAGTGGCTCTAGCCTCGGCGCGACCAGGCAACATGTGGAAATCTGTATAATCCATTTCACGAGAGCATTGGCTCCGGACCTGGCACGACCGGGCAGAAGTTGGAGATCTGGGTAAAAGCTCTAGCACTCCGAGGAGGCGGTGAAGGTTTAAAACCTTTCCTCCGGGCCGGCATCCCGAGAACTGTCAGGTAATTGGCAAACCTATTGTCATCCCCTGTAAGTGTACCGTGTTGGGAGGTTTAAACCTTGAGCGTGGTAATGGATGTGAAACCTTGAGCCTTGGGGGAGCCTGGTAGTGCAGATGGCAGACCGGTGAGAGGCCGACCCTTGTGCTTAAGAGGTCGATCTCCTTATTGCGGTGTGTCTTGGGAAGTGTAATGTCATCCCAGGCAACAGGCGGCTGAGACCTGTATAATCATTCAGAGCAACAATAGAAGATCTGTATAAAAACTTTACTGGTCCGACGTGGTCAGCGTGGACGTGACCTTCCCTAAGGGGGGGGGAGTTGTGCTAGGAGGCAAGCACAAGAGCAAGAAAAACGGCTAAGTATAAACCGCAGAAGTACTCAGTACGGAGTACAGTAGGACCGATCAGAATGATGTTGATGTGAGGTGCCTAGACTGTTGTACGGAGTACTCAGTACAGTTGAGTTATGGAAAGAGTTCCTGAATGTATAAGAACTCTAAGAGTAACCCGTTTCGGGGAGATGAACTGAACTGAGAATTGTAACATAAAAAGTAAGAGCCGTATCCGCTGTATATTGTGTATTGAAAGCATACACTTGAAAGCATAAGCATAACTATTAAGATTTACGAAACCGAAGTCTTGTAGTTGACCAATCGTAAGCATACCTCGTGCGGTCGTTTAATAAGTGTAGAATAGTATAAGTCCGAAACCGTAAAGAAGAGAAGAAGTCAAGTGTAGACTCCTACAAGAACTCTATGGCAACCAGCTTCGGAGATGAGAACTAACTGAGAATTGTGACATAAAAGTAAAGAGCCGTAACTGCTGTATATTGTGTATTGAAAGCATGCACTGAAAGCAAAAGCATTACTAGAAGGATTTACGAAACCGAAGTCCGATAGTAGACCAACCGAAATCATACCTCGTGCGGTCGTTTAATAAGTGTAGATAATATAAGTCCGAAACCGTAAAGAAGAGAAGAAGCAAGAGTGTAGACTCCTACAGATCCAGCGCGCGCAAAAAATATGTTGTTCCTAACACTCCTAATAATCAGTATGCAAAGTTTCAATGCTTGCGAACTATCGCACAGACCACTACTGCACGCTGCTGGACAGTGACTTACGGGGCCCGTAAGTCACGGTCCAGCAGCGTGCTAAAGCGTGCTCTTGACGAAAGGTTGTGAGCGGATTATGTTTTGTTCGACGTGAGCACGTGACGAAGGTCAGACATGTCATCATACCACGGCTCTGCGAATGGAAAATATAAAAATTAAATTTCAGCACCAATTATTTTAGTAAATATAAACCTTTGGTATATTCACTTCATCGCGGCCAGACTGTCTTGTGGGTATATATATACCATAAATACACATGTTTATACGCAGACACGTTTTCTTGAGTCAAAGCGGGTACTTCGAGGCATGTTTGAAAGAATGGAAGGAGGTGGGGGAAATTTTGTAAAATATCATTCTTGAAAGGCGGAAGAATTGTTTAGGCAGATCTGTATTCTAGAATTAAGAATTCAAACTTGTATTCTAGAATTGTCACTTTTCTATTCTAGAATATTAAATTTTCGAATATTTTTTAAGGGCGCACAGGCATTTCATGTCGGGCATGTCGGGCATGTCGGTTTTTCGGTTCCACGTCGGCAAAAAGACATGATCACGCAGGCAACACAAATTAATTAGGTCAAACGTTTGACCTAATTAACACTGTGAAAACCTAGAGCAGCAGGGCAGATTCGTGAAGACATTGAAGTATTCGCGATATATTAGAAGGAAATAATGTTCACTAGCAGGTATCGTGAATGATAGGAAGCATCCCCGCACATATTCGGTGACTGGAGGCAGATCTCGGATTCTCCGCTTGGTGTGGCGGAAGCAGGAATGGCGGAAGCGGGAAACCGCATCCGCAAAACGGCATTCCCGCCCTTCGGTATCCTGCCGAAGGGAAAGCTAAGAAATACTAATAACAACAGTTGAGACATATTTTCAACGTTGTATGTGCGTATCTGTGTTTCATTAGGTCATTTGGTTTACCCGCTTCTAGCCCCGCAGCGGAAACGCGGACGCGGTTGACATTCGCGTTTCCGCTTAAGGTGACAGTGCACTGTCAGATGCTCATAATTGCTTTCTTAAGTTCACATGATATGCATGATATGCTCATGCTGTGCAGTACGAGTCCTTGTTGGGCGTGAGTCGAGATGGCTGGCTCGAATCACGCCCATTACCCCCCTGACAAGAACCGTCCAGCATCCTAAATCCTGGACGGATCTTGCTCGCAAAAAAAACGTGTGGTTCCTAACACTTATCAGAATTCATATTCAGAGCAATGTTGTGTTTTGTATACGTTAGTATCCCGAAAACAACAGCCGCTGGATAGCGACTTACGGGGCACGGTCAATTTTATCACTGCATTCACGTTGAAGCTTGCATGCAATTGTTTTTGGCGTTGCCACGACGACATGATTCAGACGCCACGTAGACGGGAAATGTTTTGGCCAGGATGTCGGTTTTCGCCAAAAGTTTCATCGTTAAAACTGGTCTCGCGACAGCGACATCCGACACGATGCGACATCTCGACAAAATTCCCAAACCAGTTTTAACGACGGGCCTAATTCCGTTTTAAAAACCGTGAACATGAGAGGCGTTTCTTTTCCACGGCCTACTAAACCAGATGAAACGTGAATGTTCCGCAAACTCGAGTTATCGTGACAAACACAACACTTGATATGCTTGCATTCTACATTCAGTCAATTTAAAACACTAAAGTATGGAGCCATCAATTTCACAAAGAAAACTACAGTTACTAAAGTGCCAAGAGGTAATTAGCTTCGGGATACAACTGTTTTCAAGGCACGCATCTGGCTTTAGGCACACTGCCTCCAGCTCCGCTGGTACTTCGGATAAAACAGCTAGGCTGGTACTCCAGATAAAACAGAAATCTCACTGCATTGGTTGGACTCCTAAAACGGAAATCCTTGCTTGATCGACTCACTGCAAGTTCAACCTCCAGGAATGGAAAATAAATGTTTCAAATAATAAGCTGAGCTACATGAATCCACGCCAATACTGGTACAACACACTACAAATCACCATAAACGTCACGTGCGTTCTATGGGTGAAGGATTAGGGACAGAAACAGCAACAGCTTGCTGTTTCTGACAGAAACAGAAACAGCAATGCAACAAACATTCTTCTTTGTAAACGTTTTACAGCAGATTTGAAGAGTCATAGTGGACTAACGAAACGTCTTGAAGGTCAGGTGGTTCTTATCAAAAAATACAGCGAGGCACCTGCTGTATACTCAAGCGCAGTTATGGGAGGAAAGACAACACAAAAGTACCTTATGAAGCGGTCTTTAGTTCCAGTAGTTATTGTTTCAAGAAAAGTTTCCATAAAATACAACGAGCACGACGAACTCACAAGATAATTGGAACAGTTAAAAAATACCCCCGTTATCCGCAACAGAAGACTGGGATAATATTCTTAAAGACTACGATCGTCTTCTTGGCGAGCGAGGAACAGACTAAAGCTTTTGCACCTCAGCTCCCTCCCAGAGATACGACACGAAGTCAAAGTTTTATCCTTTGTTTCAGTCCCTTGTTTATTCAAAAGCCCATTGGTTCTCGCGCTTGACCTCCTCTTCCTCCTCCTGCAAACGAGAGCCAGAAAGAAAAATCAGCTGTGATACAGACTTCAAGAGTGAATAAATTTCAACAGTAACAGGTGAGGCAGTTACCGGGGTGAAGTCGTTGGTGATGTTAAAGGTCTTCCTGATCTCCTCAGGAGTTTTCCCTGTTTCACGTACAATTTTCAGACGTGACTTCTTCACTTTTTACATACAGAAAGGTTTGTCCAGGGTAAGAGGAGCCGCCAGCAGTAATAAAGTATCCTGAGAACTTCAAATATATAATTTCAAAAACCCATGCTATAAAGCATACCTTTAATCATATTTGCCACGGTTAAGCACGTCAGGTCGAGGAGGCCTTTTATGTTAAGATAGTTCGCCGCCTGTGACAAAGATCCAAACACAAACTTAAAGTCCATAGCCAAAACAGCTCATGGCGTAAAAGCAAAGAGCGTGAGGAAACGCAAAACTTCGTGACCAAAGCTTCAGAACCCACCAAGATAAGCTCAAAGAGTGTTGATTGGTCAACTTTGACAAACTCAGTATCCCAGTTCTTCAGGTCTTCTTCTGCAGTAGCGGCCTTTTCCCCTTCGCCTGCAGGCTTTTCGGCGGCGACGTGGTGTTTGCAATATTCGATTACCTTGACGAGAATGTTACTCGACACGTTTGGGAGAGGAATGAAAGAATCAGTGCCAGTATCTGCAACAAAAAAGGCTGTCAGGCACCGGGTTCACCGCACGCCAGGTCGTTTTGCTAAAGGAGATTTCACACGAAACAGTCAAAAGGTTGTCTCACGCACCTTCGATCATGTTGCGAATCATCTGTGACTGACTGTAAAATTTTACACAGACAAAGGAAAATCAGTTCACTGAAAGTGTTTGCAGAGAAACCCGCAAAACCTCTTTTGACCTAAGAACACCGAAGCCGCGTATCACAGTTGGACTTACTTCGCGACTTCTAGGTCAACGTCAAACATTTCATCATCGCTGCTGCGGAGCTGGACCTTCTCGTCAGACATAGTTGAAACAAGTTCGAATAATGAAGGTGCGGTTTCTGTGGACGTAGTCTGCTAGATCTACTGTGTGCACTTGCACCTACGGAGGACGAACCAAGAGCAGGGAATACGTGCTTTGGGAAAAATACACACAGTGTAAGGAATGATATCTAATATTGCATACAAATACGCAAAGGAATATCAGACAAAGGACTTTTTAGTAGGTCAGATGTTTTAGTAGGGAAAGCCCGTCAGTCAAGACAGTTTTGAATGATGGAGCGTATATCAAGCTTGCTTGCAGGACCGATTATGGAGCGAACAAGCGCCGTTGCAGCATGACGATCGCTCGGCTGACAGCGCAACTCTTTGCTCAAGTGTCAAGTCCGACCTCTGAAGCCTGAACTCGGAACTCGAACTGCAACTCACTTGCCGATGCGCATCATCAGCATGGATCATCATCATCCGATCGATATCAGCATCATCAATTCATCATCACGATCACTTCACGATCATTATCTTATGATTATCGACGTAAATATCGAGATGACGGGATCATGTGACATGACATGCCATGCCATGCCATGCCATGCCATGCCATGACATGACATGACATGACATGACATGACATGACATGACATGACATGAGGTAGATGTCAGTCGTTGCCTGGGTTGACAATGCGCACGTTGGCCAACTTGTTGGCCGACGTGTCATTGTCAACCCAGGCAACGACTGACATCTAACTTGTCTGCCGTTGATCCTCTACTGACTTTCAGATCGACAGTTAATTAGCTATCCACATACCAAGGGACTCCACAAAATTGTCAACCCTTGCCTCAACATTGTCCACCCTTGCCCTTTATCGTCGTCCATTTACTCAAATTACTTTAAACTCTACCGTCGATCCCCAGCCTGTTTTCCGCTTCTCGACTGACTTGATATGCGGAAGGTATAAAATCGTTTACGCAAGATTTACCTACAATATAAACAAGTATTTCACGTTTCCCCATCCAGGG